>APFE031138236.1:0-12990 GCA_000404065.3 Pinus taeda
CTATCACAAGATAAGCTACTTGTTTGGTTTAATAGTCTTGGAGAGTTAATTACTCACCTACTCCAAGACACTAGCCCGATCTATGTTGGTGCTTCAGAGCCCTAGAAAAATAAAAATTTCTAAGTTAATTTTACTTTAAGCGTTGATTTTAATGGTTGTTCTTTAAGACAAAGGTGATGGAGATGAAACTTGATGGTGTATAGACTCGACTCCAATTCTCTAAAAGATGCACCTAAGATGATTTACACTATTTTCCTTTTCAATGAATTTTCTAATTAAGAGAGTTGAGAGAATGCAATCTTTTGATAAAAACAACTTTCTTAATAGACAATCAAAGAAACTATCTCTTTATCTTTTCAAAGTGCACAAAACATGACCACTCATTACTTCACGAAAAATTCCTTTCTCTTTCAAAGACGTCAAATGATACTCTAAAGCAAACTTTGCAAAGGAGACCTTTTATATTTTCCTATTTAATAAAACATGTAAAACTAATCTAATCAAAGCAATTCAAGATCTATGAAAATCTATGAAAACTCACTCAAAAGCAAATCAAAGGGAATTTACCTAAATTTACCTAAAAAGTAAATCTAAGAAGAAAAAAGCCTACTAAGATGATTTTCCGGGATGTTTTACTTGGCAACAATCAGTCCAAGGACTAGTTTATGTAGAATCACAAACTAATCAAAACCAAAAATCAAACTCTTTTTGTTCTTTTTGAACATGAAATTCACAACTTTAAATGAACAAGTTATATTGAAATTTTGCAAAGAGGTAACACAAAGGTAGGTCGCTCACGCGGGTAGACTTTACGACTGGTCCGAATCCTAAGAAGACTGACAAAACCAGAGATATCTAAGGCTTCGCAACTTCTAAACCCAAAGTCACTACAGGACCAATATAAAAATCAAAACCCTAAGGCTAAAATCTCAATGAATTTCACTAAAACTTTCGACACTAATGGAACAAGTTTAGGTGAAGATTTTTGACAGTCAACCAGTGGATCTGGGCAGTAAAGACTAAGAAAAACAAAATTTAAAAGGAAAAAGTGATAAAAAAGGGAATTTTCTTAATTTTAACAGGGTATGCAGGTAGCCTGTTTAACCAGGTGCGTGCACGCTCTGTGTACACAGATACAGTGCGTACAAGTACGCACTGTGTCTAACGCAGAGGGTGCGTACTACTGTAAAACAAAGAAAACCTAAGTTCTAACTCAACCCTAAGCTAAGCAACCCAAAAACACAGTCAAGCAACCAAAAAGCAAAAGAAACAAGACTCTTTTTCTCAAATCAAAGTATTACTCAAAGGAAAACTCAATCACATCAATGGATTCCCCAGTGGAGTCGCCAATTTGTCAAGCAGAAAGAGTTATTTTTGCGGACAAACCTAACCTCCCTAGGAGTCTAAGACTCTCTAGTGACAAACAAAACAAACAAGAGCAATCCTTCTCTAAATATACCTTATTCTATGAGAAACCAAGTGTCATTCGATCCTACCTCAAATCCAACGCTTGTTGTAGCAGTCCAGCCTTGCTGATCCAGATGAGCTCCTCCTTCACTTTAAGACCTGCATACACTAACAGTCAAACGATTACATAACACCTGAATATTTCATAAAACAAAGCATATTCATCACATAGACCAAGGAGTACATGAAATAATTCATTAACAACAAATCATTGAGAAGAATGGACTTATTTGTATTAAGGAAACGAAAAAGGAACCATTACAACCTGAGCCTTGGTGTTGTGCAAGCTCCTCCCAGGGTCCAACAAGAGATTTCCTCTACTTTGACAAGCTCACCCACTTCCAATATGGCAACAAGAAAGGATGGTAATCTCTCCTCACACGTTAACAATGGAAGTCTATTCTAGCAGCATCTACCCTTGGCATATGTTCAAGCTTTCACTACCCTCCTTTGGGCCCAATGCCTGTATTTATAGTGTTCTAGAGGAAGTTATTTAGGTCCAACATCAATGGGATACTCCCTCTTTTGGATGGGGTAGCTGCTCTCTTGATGGGATAAGTTCCTCTATCATAGGGATGCATGAACCATCTGGAGGCGCTCAATACACGTCAAACACTCTTCTAGAAGGCTCTAGAAGTGACCACAAGTAACTTTTTAAAGATGAAACTCGCGCCTTTTGACCTTTACAGGGGTACGCACCTATCCTTTGGCTTACAGAGCGTACAAGTACGCAGGCACAATGTGTTTGGGATGCGTACACGCAGGCAAGGTAGAGAGAACCTGCGTACCCAGAGATAAACATGTTTTTAAGTGACTTTCTCTCTTTTTGAAGTTTGACATGAAGAGTAGAGGTATGAGGCTTGACAAGGAGGATAATATGACTATTGATGGAGCCATATTAACTGCAGATAGTCATGGTTACAAATTTCAGTGTAACACTCCTATATTTTGAATTTCTTATATAATCGAAACATACTTAACATTGCAGGCACCTCTCCACTTGTGGGAATTAAATATTGAAGCTCCACTTTCGGAGTTTCCAAAGTCATTAAGGTCATTGAAGCACCTAGAAGAGATTGTACTGAATTGCTCGCAATTGTTGACATACACAGATCTAGCAATGGTACCAGAAGAATTTTTTTATCTGAGCTCCTTGAGATATCTAACCCTCATAGGTTGCCTGAAATTGCAGCTTCTTCCAATTTTATTTGGGAATCTAAAAAAGCTCGAATACTTCCATCTGTCCAAGTGTAGCAGTTTGGAAATGCTTCCAGATTCTTTTGGTAATCTAACAAATCTTCAACACATCAATCTGACAGACTGTGGAAGTTTGAAAATGCTCCCAAATTCCTTTGGGAATCTGGTAAATCTCTAGCACAACAATCTTTCTAAGTGCAACAATTTGGAGATGATTCGAAATTCTTTTGGGAATCTAACAACTCTCCAACATATCAATCTCACACTGTGCAGAAGTTTAAATATGCTTCCATATTCATTTCAAAATCTAAGAAATCTCCAAACCATGCATCTGCAGAAGTTTGAAGATGCTTCCAAGTTCCTTTGGAAATTTAAAAAATCTTCAATACATCAATCTTTCTAGGTGTAAAAGTCCGGAAATGCTTCCAAGCTTTCAGGGAAATCTATTGCAACTTAGACATCTACATTTGAGTGATTGTTTGAATTTGACTCTTTCTACACTTGGAGATATCACCACTCTTGAATGTTTAGATCTACCAGGTTGCCTCCAAATGGAGTTATTGCCTTCCCAGGTTAGAAGTCATCCGTCTTTTAAAAAAATTAAATTTGTTCCATACAAACATCAAAGATTTACCTAGTACTATTCTGTGCCTAAGCAATTTGGAACTTCTGATGTTACGTAGCCCTTTGTTGGGAGCGTTGCCATCTTTTTTCGGAAACCTAAGTGCATTGAAGGAATTGTGGCTCCATGGATGCCCGGAGTTGAAATGTTTGCCATATTCAGTTTGCATGTTGAGTCAATTGACCAGATTGAAAATAACTGAATGTGGAATACAATACTTACCACTAGATCTCATGAACATGAAGAGCCTTGAATTATTAAAGGTCACCATAAGTCCTCTCTAGCAACTACCATTCAAAAGGGTTCAAGGAGTTGGAGTTGTGTTGCACAAAAATAAAGGAGGTACCCTTTTCTCGAGGTATATGTCCCAACCTTCAAATTCTCATGATAAAGGGTTGTAAGAAATTGGTGGAGATTGGAGCATTTCCAACAACACTAATAACTCTGGATTTAAGGTGTTGTCGTGCATTGGGTGAAATAAGAGGGCTATCATCTGTTCTTGCAAAACTTGAAGAGCTGGACATAAGAGGGTGAGAACGCCGTAAAGCAAGAGCATAGGAAAAAGAGAAGATGCAAGTCAAAATTTTATGCAATTTTTGTGAGAAAAACTTTCAAATTATAATTTTTCATAAAATAGTTATATCATGAAATATAGTTGCAAGATGGATTCATTACTAAAATCACCAATGGTCTAATGGTTACAAATTCGTTGCTGAATCTGTCTCGAATCTAGATTTCCAAAAGGTCTCAATTTAATTCGGAGCCGAATGACCACAGGTATTTTTCGAAATTTGTGCTTATCCACTGAATTTTTTTGAGCTGAAGAATTTAGGAGATTCCTTAAATACCATAATCTGAACACGTTTAAGTTCATATTATTTAGTGTTACAGATTTCAGACAGATTCGTGAATCTTTACTTGAGAATTTAGATTCTCTGGTTTGAAAAAGCAGAGCATAAGGTGTTTGATTTCTAATGGCCAACTATTGATGCAAAAATTGTTTAGGCGAACAGGTGTTTACTGTGCATAGAACTCCTGGCACAGGAACCTTTTTGCACATTTCGGTGAAATATACTGTAAAATCAAAGGAAATGACAATCGAAGCCGAGTCTTCTTCGTTTTCTTCCAGAAATCCCATTCAAAGAACATTCATGCTAATTAACCACACATTAAAAGCACATTCATGCAAATGATTCATCACTTAATGCAAAGTTAAGGTTTATAGCCACTCACTTATGGATCAAAATCATGATGAATTAGTAAACTCTTAGCTGTTGGATGTAAAAAACAGGATTCAAGTCTATTCTACATGTTAATGGGTATTTCTATCAATCCAATACATAAATGAAGTTTAAAAACACCACTAATGGATCAAAAGCAGTTACACATGCCAAGGGGAATCAAGTGCCATATATTTCAACTCAAAATCTCTGATCAACAAACTTTGTATTTCAGAGCTTTTCAACTGCATCTCGGAAAAGCTGCTATAGTAGAAAATATTTCCCTCTTTATATTTGGTGACTCACTACAGCATAAACAACAAACTCCAATGGTGTTGCAAGGCTTCAAATCTGAGGAAAAGAGTCACACAGATGAGAAAATGATTTGGACAATAGATCTGAGGATCCCATGCTTTCATCCATAATGATTTAATTTCTGCATCACTAAATTTGTAAAGAAAGAAACTCAAATTTGTATCAGCATTCCAGAGATAAGCCCATCTGATCTGCAAGTCATTCATTGTGCTCTCAAACGATTTGCAGTCGCGAGAGAAGAGGATGAGGAAACAACAGAGTGGTTGAAGGATTTAGGGGATCCTAATAGTGATATGATGGATTGGGTGAGGGAAGAGGAAATGGCTGCCTTCACTTGCCCTCTTTTGGGGATGTTCCTCCTCGAACGCGTAGTAGTAGCTGTAGGCATCTTGGTATTGATGTTTTGGACTAAATTCAATGGATTAAGCGGTTAAGGAAGATAACAGGCAGTGAATGTTTGAAATATTGAATGAACGGAGTGCAGAAGCAAGGGAGAGAGGGTTTAGAGAAATGAGATGATAACAAGTATTTAAGCCTTTTTTAGACTTTATCTTACTCTGCTAACTAGCACACCCTTCACATGCTAGGCTGCATTACAAATAAGTCAGAGTGCAGAGGATAAATTGAGGAAGTAGTCTGCAAGCCCTTGGCGACTATTTTTAGCTCTAATTATTCCATTCATGAAATAAACTAGCATAGATTTAGATTTATTAACACTGAGAATATTATTCAATGACAATGAATATTGACCTCATTTTATTTAATAATCATGGACATCTTCCCCAGGATTGCTGTAGAGAAGCTACCTTTTCTGTGTACAATGTTAAAGAAAATGCAGATTACTTTGCAAAAGCACTCGAATTGCATGAATTTTAATTCACAAAAGACCAAAACCTTGTTATTTTAGTAGTAAGTTCAATCCAAGTAAAACCAGATTTATTACCAAACCAACCTGGGCTATAATTAGCACAAACTCATCTAAGGGTTTAGGGAATCTGAAGTTGATGTCACACTTGGGTTTGAATGGGCTTGTAATAATGTCTATATATTCAATGCACCCTTATGTACAATCTAGATTCCATACATCATTACATAGGCACATTCCTATAAAAGATTTCATATCTCATTTCCCCTCCAAACTTTAGACCACGCCTTGTTTCTCTCCCTTGTAACTTCATTTCCATTCATTCCAATTTCATTTTAACACAAATCACATGCAAAATACTACAAATAAATTTCCACACTTAATTTACATATTGCAAATCCTAACAAAATATACATTTTGTAGGTTCATTACTGCTTCTTCAGGTCTTTGATGCCTCCAACAAATTTCGATGCAACTTCAAATATGGAATGACAACCACAATGTTCTTCAGAATATTATATTTCTTCTCTAACCTCTTCCGTTACAATTTACTATTTGTATTTTCCAACTGAAACTTGAAAAAGGATTTTTCAAGATCAAATGGAATTTTGATAGTTTGTCTTTACAACCAATTCATTCTCAATGGGTTTTAACATATTTTTTTAACAAAATCAAATTATTTTAATTAATATAATACATGTTTTAAATATATCTTGATATTAATTAAATTTTTCGTTTAAATAATGATTTCTTAAATAACGCTATCCAAATTCATATGGATACCCACTAGTTGTTGCCTGGATTCATTTGTTTACCTTCACCTTCAACTAGCCAATCTTTATCCACATACAAAGGTGTTTAAACAACTTCAATGGCTATTTATGACTATTTTTATTCCATTTTATAGCCACTTTAACCCTCAAATAGGGTTTTAGGCATGGCTTCCTCAATTGAAACTCATTATCATCAACCCTTGCTTTCAAAAATGCCCATTCACATTTCAATATTCCTCCATGCCTTACAACATTTCCTTTGCAACATTAGGTACAAATGCTAGTTTTAGATCTTTCATGTAACAACAAAATATCTATTTATTGTGATAATTGCATCACAGTAAAATCAAATTTTCTACAACAAATAACATGCCACCAAACATTTTCTTCATCTACTAGTCACACCCAGATCTTAATATGCGTGATAAACATTGAAAATTAAATCGATACAGATGAAACTGCATAACACTTTGTTAACTTACTTATTATACCTTCAAAACAATTACTAATTTAAATTTTATAAATAACTTTGCAACCGTTCAACTCTTAGAAACCATCATTTTATTTTGATTTAAAATTATAATATAAAAATACTAAATTTCAATTTTCAGTTTTATTGTAATAAAACAATTATTTCCTTATAAACAACACCACCGATATAAAGAACCACACCCTCATAGACAACAACACTAACCATACCATTACAAAGGAGCACAATAATAATCATAAACATATACTTATTTATCATCAATTTAGGAATTGTTGTTTACACTCAACCTGATAGATTACCCTAAATACAAAGTTAGGTAGACTAGCCTCCATGGGGGCATATGTGCTATTTATTTATCACTTAACTTACTATACTCCTAGAAATATAAACGATATGTCAATGACAGCAGCTTCAATAGTTTACTCCACATATGTTCTTTGGCGCATGGAACGCTACCTTACCTGCCACGCACGTCATGTATTAAAACTAAAATTAGATAATGTTGGTCAACGTGAGATAAAGAAAGTAGAGAGATGTGGTACAACCTTAGTCATGGGGCATTGTGGATCTTGAAATGATCCAACACAGTTTTCTTTATCAATCCCTGGCTCCAGAAAACTCCAAGGAATTCGTCAAACGTATGTCCAACGTACTGAGCTGGATGCGCTTCATCAACCATGGATGGTGCAGGAGCAATAAATGCATCCACTGAAGGATTGTAAAACGTAGGAATTGATATACGTGCACTCGACGCGTTTGTTACTGCTCGATGCTCAACACTCCTGAATCGCCCGTTGCTCACGACCTGTACACTGTTTAAATCCAAATCAATAAAACTAACATATTTAACCTTCACTTAACACATATACAATCTACAATGAGTATATATTAACACACATTCAGAATGAGTATATAAAAAAATCACAATTAATTTTTTTTATCATTTCATTCAATAAAGGGACACAAAAGCTTAGGTGCATGATTGTTGTTTTGAGAGGAGGTGGCCCTGGTGGAATACTTGCATGTATCATTAACATTATTTTAATGAAGAAAAATTATAGAACATAACTTCGAATATAAATCATGTTATGTGCAAAAATTACGAATTAAGAATTTTTTTCAGCAATGAGGTAATCATTTCTGTGAGTGAATCCATCAATGCAAAAGTAATTGTTTGCATGATTGCTAGAGTATGTACATTTATTTAGAGTAGGAAAAAATTATTTAACATTTGTAATAGAATCTATTTATTTGAAGTATATAGATATTATATATTAATTATAGAGGCTATCCATTTATTTGGATAAGATAATTTTTTATTTTTTTTTATTGGGCCGAAGTTTGCATATTTATTTTTTCTATCATAAGTTTATGATTTTTTTTATGAAGTTATAGACATCATGTAGAAATGACTTCATTTAGCCAATGCTTTTCCCCAATTCCTTCTTTTGAAAGGGGAAAAATGAAATTTGATCAATAAAAATGTTTACTTTGTTGATATTAAGAATGGACAAATGAAGCAACCTAATAGACCTTGATGAATGCTTGTAAAAATAGAATGATGAATGTCAATGCATTGGATGAAACCATCTTCCCAAAGACTTCTCTTGCAAAGTTCTCTAAAACTACTTAGGATATTGTAAGGGTGCCACCAAAGTAGAAATAGTGAAACTACAAGCCTTGAGAGGATATTTTGAAAGTATAGTAGTGGAGGAATTGAAGTTGATAGATTCATATACAAATTGAGTAACAAGCATGGTGAATTAGCTGAAGATGTGTTAGATCATAAGGTGGTCAAAAATTTTCTCAAGGCCATCTATAAAAAGTTTCATTTGGTAGTGGGGTGATAAAAGAAGAAAAAGTTGTTTGTTTGTTTTTTTGGAAAAGTGGTAATCGCTCCAAGAAGAACGACACGACAATTGAGCCATACGCGAACTGTTTCACTCCTGCACGCTTACAATTTGTAAGCTGCCTTTTGATGTTGGTAGTCACCGATGTAGCCCAATCAAATATGGTGGGGCTGAGTCATTCTGTCGCTAGTAACAGATGATTCTTGCTCGCCTCATGGGGCGCCTGTACCCCAGCTGCACGCGTGATGGTGAATAATATCGCCTTGAGAACCAAGTCCTGGATGGTATTGATAGCCACCTTGGCACTGTTTCTCCCAAATTGTGCCTCTGGACACACTCGGGCCTTTACTTCACCTACCTTCTCTCCGGAAGGTCTACTTCCAGTCAAAATAGGGCTCGCCCCTCTCCATGACAGCCCAGTAATGAAGTATACATCAGACACCTCCATCTCTAAGGTTTGGCCCCGTAGGCGAAATACTTGGTCGTCCACATCCCAAGCATCAATTATGAACTGCAACAACTCAGGCTGAGATCGCATATATGATGTGAGGAAGAATGTCTTGAGGCCATAGTCCCTCAAAGCATTCATACATCCCTCATTCTCGATGGCCAAGGCGTCGACGGCATCATGTTCCCGTTCTTTCCATTCCACCACCATTTTTACTTGTTTCCTGCGCCCACAAGCATGAATAAATCGTTATTAAAACCTTGGTAAATTTATAAACCAGGAAAAATTCAAAATGCAATGGGATTTCCATGTAAAAAATTGGGTCGCACGGTTAGCGCGACTGTTTCTAAAACAGACGCGCTAATAGCGCGACCCCTTTAGGCAAATCACCCCATTAGCGCGGGTCCGTGCCGGATACCCGCGCTAATGGGGCAAAGCCCTAAATTTTGAATTCCTCCTTGCAGAAGCTCAATGAGGGACAAAATGCATAAAAAAGGGTATGGAAATGGAGCTAAGGGAAACGCCTCTTACCTAGAGCCGACGAAATCTCAAATGGTTGCACGTTTTGGCTATAATCACCACCTGAAGTTTTCTCCCCAAACAGACCACTCCCACTATTCAAGAGGTAAAAAGTAAAAGTAATTTCATTTTTTACATTTTCACCATATTTATAAACTTTTTGACTTATTTTTAGGTTTAAAAAGGTTATTTTTGAATATTTTAATATATTTTTGGTCGAAAATGGATTTTACGCTTGCTTCTTGTGCAGTGACAGGTCTTTTACGCAACTTCGCTGGTGAAACGAGTTGTATTTTATACTTTTTCAGACTCAGCAAATACACGAAAAAGTCACTATGGAGTCATCTTTCAGCTCTTTTCTGACTCGCTAAACATGAAAAGATTGCCAAGTTGTTCCTCTTGACTCGTTAAAAGTAAAAAGAGGCGGTCCTCTTTAAACTCTTTTCCGACCATATAAAAAATGAAAAGATCGTCGGGCCTTTGTCATTTCAAGTTCGTTAATGGTGACGAAACGACGTGATATCGATCGCTTTTTTACTCTTTTGGGTCGGCGTCACTACTCACGAAAAGTACTCCTCGGTCGTAATGGCCGAGCGATTCTTTCGAGCATAGTTTTATACTTTTTCGGGCTCGAGAGACACAACTTCACGAAAAAGGACACCCCTGGAGTTTTCTTTTTGTTGTCTTTTCAAACTCTCTAAACATGAAAAGACGTCGAGTTTTTCCTTTGTCAGACTCGTTAAAACTTTAATGACATCGGGTTTCACCTCTCAAGAATATGTTATCCCCGTCAAGCTTGCCATCCAAAAATAACCGGGGTACTCGCCAGAAATGGTGGGGGAATAAAGGAACCGTAATCATCGTCGTCGGCAGTATGTCGCTCTTGAACATGGCACTTATCTGCATTCGTGTCTAGGTGGGGACATCTCATCTTGTTTCACACTTGCCTCCGTGGGTTTGGGTAATCCTATTTGACCATTCATCTGCTCATTGCCTTGTCATCATGACCCCTGATTATTTGACATCAAATACTGCCAAATCTGTTGTTGTGTCGCCAATATGTTCAAGAGAAGTTGACCTCTGCAGAATACTCAACCTCCCTCTGATGTCTCACGCAAAACATGTTATCCCTCTCTGTCTCGTGTCGATGATGTGGGAAACATTATGGCCCACCTTTGATCAAGATCACTTCCTGTCGACTTCAGCTCATTACCCAGCAAGATGACCTAGAGACTCCCTTCAGGTACCTTGGAGCCTGCATGCCTCAATGGCAGGTTATTCGTATTCGACGCGAGGTTTTCATCATTGGCCTCCGATCGGATGATTCTACGGGTGTTCGACACCGGCTCATTAAGTCACACACCGTGGATTGTACCTATAGTACCTTAAGGACCATCGTCATTATTGGTGGTACCTCTCGCGTCTGTTAACAGTTTTCATCATTGACTGGTAATCAGACGATGTTCATGCATATTCTACTTCGACTCCTGTATTCACATTCTTGAACTTGTAATGTGTTCGGGTCGAGTTGGAGCGCAAGACCCCGGATTATGCATATTGAAATCTGGGTTGCATTTTGTAATCACTACATGACTCATTTATTGGATGGATGCGACCATACCTGAGTCCATTCATTGATCCTCATCGGATGGCAGCATCATGCCTGGGATCCATTTTTTATATACTCTGTTACGGATGGCTGCGCACATACCACATATATCATGTACTTCAGATATCAGTTGTACTTCTTTTCGCAGGTTCTCTGACGGCCGTGTTTTCAGTCACACATGTTATTGTAAAGCATTTCACCCCTCTCTCTCTCGGGCCTCATGCTTTAGGGGGCATCTGTTACACAGTAATTTGTCACCGTTTGTCACCGTCCCTGTTACCCCTCTCCCGCATCTTGGAGGAACCATTCCGGGACTTGTGAGAAGTGACAAGACTTGAAACCACTTGCCTTATTTACCTCTAAACGTGAGCTTCATATGCCCTTAAGACATCTCCTGCTCATTTTCCCTAAAAATAGCCCCTTTTGCATTAGCGCTGGTTCCCTGTGTTATGCCCGCGCCAATGGGGAAAATCCTAAAGGAAGGGCGTGCCATTGGCGCTCTGTCCCAGAGTCTCAATCGCGCCAATCATTTTGGGTAAATTTTTTAACCACTCAAACCTCCGAAGGTTCTATCCACCTCATTCACCAAACTGATTCCAAATTGAGTGAGGATGGTTTGGCTTCGAATCTCCTTGGATGGAAAGTTGTTTGCCACCATTCCATGGAAGTTTCCAAGTGATGAAGCCAAATCCATGATTGTGGGGGATTGACCTTATCTCTTCCTTCTCCTCTATAAAAGCTTTTTACCATGGCTTGGACAAGCTAGTTCGAGTTTTGGTTCTGATAGCTTGGACTCTTGTGGCAATACTTGTGCTGAAAGGAAGACATCAAAAGGTTGGAGTTGCAAGGAGCCTTCTTTGTATCCATAAGGCTTTCCCTAAGTAAGGAGACTTTGTCACTGAAGAGAGAGAGAGCTTGTCCCTCACCCCTTCAAGCTTTTGCAAGACTTGTGTAGCTGAGCACCCAGCCAAAGGAGGACTTGACGTAAGGACGCTGGTTGTATTCTCCGTTGTTGAATATTGATAAATAGATAACTATCATTATGGTTCCATTCTCGTTGTACTCGTAATGGTCGATATTGAATTATATCCTTCCTGACTGATGTATAATTTCATATATTAGATTTCACGCTTGGGTTTGTGATTGTTCTCTTTGTGTGCAGGTGTCCATTCACGTGGATAGTGGAGGATCGTGACCGGCCAAGGCAAAGGAACGCGAGCGCCATCTCCCCTACGAACTAAAGAGTTGGATCTCAAGTAGGTCTTCATCACCCACGCTTTATTTTCAATTAGGAACTTGCGTGATAGCATTGTTTGATTGTTGCTAGACCCGTTCTGGGCTAGTAGGGATCGCCTCTATCCATAGAGGGGATTTACCTCTCCAACAATTTGGCTACTCCGCTGGGGAGTTTAGCTTGTTGTCTTGATTTGTAAACTTAGACGGAGTCTGAAACATGGCCAGATAGCCTTCGAAACACTATTGCTTTGCAGTAGTGAAGTAGATCAAAGTCGCTTCAGTCGATCTCCGGTTTGGCTTGCAAACTAAAAAACTTGGAGTTTGTCTTGTCTCTTTGGTTTTTCTTTGATTGCTTGCTTAGATAAGCCTTTGGATCGAA
>APFE031138236.1:28044-113666 GCA_000404065.3 Pinus taeda
TATATTATTATATATATTCGCGTTTCCCCGTTTCTAAAATTTGGGGAGGTCGCGTTTCGTTTCGCTTCCGCGTTTCGTCTCGTTTCCCCGTTTCCCCGTTTCGTGCAACTTAGTTTCATAGGTATAGTTTAGAGTCATGAAGTATTTTTACACTAGAAAAAGGGAAATTTATTGAAGTAATTATATGCTCCAACACCTTGTTAAGAAACTCCATAAATTCGGCTCAAATATGATCAAACTATCCCTTTATGAAGTCGGCCTACCCACAAAAGATAAGTCGACCTAGAAGAGGAAGACAATCCATATATATAAAGGTGGAACTGCGTCCTCATTTGAATAGTGGATTCAATCAAGCTCTGAAATCAAATGCAAAGAAGAAGTCAATGTTCCAATGCATTAATAAAAGACAACTCAGTGAAGAACAACAGGAAATATAACGCAATAATTTGAGAATTATGCTTTGGGTCTATACCTACCTCACATCAATGAGATAGACCGAGGTTCACTTCAAGAAAGAGACAGTCACAACGTCTAATATCTAGTGGTCATGACGTCTGTTATCTAGTGTTGGAAAGAATTACAAATAAGGAGAGACACCAAGTCTATTGTCTAGTGCTAGAAAGAATTACAAACAAGAAGAAACCATACCACAGAAGTAAGGGACTGTGAAGTACAGAAAGGAGAGACAACAGTAGTCGCTGTCTTGATCTAAAAGAGACTGAAACATATACAACAAGAAGGAAATTCTTCCACAGTAAAGATAAGAACTTGACCTAGTGTATCAAGTGTGCAGAAAAGAGATCGAAAATGGATTCTTCAGAAGACTGTGTTTAAAAATAAGGAAAAATGGAAAGAAGCCTACTATAAAAGGCTATTAAACTCGGGACCTAGTTTCCCTAGTTATGGTGCAAATCAATGTAGGAACGAAGAAACATAATGTGACTAAAAGGAAAAAATGACAAGGTCTTGGAAGCATGATAAATTCAAGGTTCTAGTGTTTGGACTTTGTCAATCAAGGTTTCAATAAGAGAAATTCAAGGAATGATTTTCCTCTCTAGGAGAGAGAGGTTTTTCCATGGCGAAGAGCCAACATCTTGTGTTCTTGTCTCTTGTGTTTTTGGTAATTGTTCAATGAAGTAAGAGAACATACAATAATAATAATAATATCATGTTAACAAGAAAAGTAAAAGTACTTCACAAATTGTTATCATTGCTAGCTAGAAGAATCTGATCATATCTCAGATGCCCTAGATTCTTCAACATGGTATAGAGCTAAGGTTTAGAATTCAAAGGAAGGGAAACAAAGAGACATACAATGATTTGTCTTCAAGGGTATCAAAACAAGTTGAACGGTTTTGCCAAGATTGAAGGATCAAGCCTACAACAAACAATCTACAACAACAAGGGCTTGTGTCTCCACAACCATCATCAAAATGCCACCAAGACCCTCATCAAGATGTTTGCACAAAAAGGTAAATCAAAGGATCTCAAAATCAAAGATCACCTCATCTTGAAATAGGTTGAAACCCTAGCGGTAATCTTGATCTACTCCACTAAAGAAGGCAAATCATATTGAAGAAGAAAAATAATTGTCATCACCTTCTAGGTTATAAAAGAAAGGATCATTTCCTTTCCCTAGAAGAAGATCATGCAAGGGAAGAAACAGATCATCCTCATTAAAAGGGAGAAGCCTTTTCCATTGAAGAAAGGTTTTCCATCGAAGAGAAGATCATCCAAGAGGAAACTCCAATACATCTTCTCTAACCAACATCAAAGTGATCAAGTGGAAGAGTTCATCTTCACTTGTAAAGTAAGTATCTTTCATTTTTATAGTCAATTTTGGTTAAATGACTTCATGACTGCAAGGAGATATATGGATTGAATGGGCCATCAAAGGTCCTTGTATGAAATGAGGAGGATTGTCATAATCCTCGTATATAAAAGAAGTTAATGAACATAGGTTAAAACTGGAAACTAGGGCCAAAATCCATGTGGGTCATCTTATTCATGGATGATAATATTTTTATTAGATTCCTCTCATTGAGAGGTGTAGGATTGATCTAAATATCATCCGATTCCGATAAGTATTTATGGCGATATGAATTTATTTTGATTATGGAATAATTATCAAGCCAACCTACAACTCATGTAGGCTCAGAAGCCCAACAGTCACATTTATTCAAACATCAACAGTTGTGTATAAATATAGGAGGTATTTTCATCATTTTGACTCACTCATCTCATCACATCTCTCTCCCTCGTGTGCAGAAAAGAGGCTCTTCTCTACTGTGCAGAAAAGAGACTCTCTCACACATGTGGAAGGAAGGATGTAGTTTTAGAACAACAACTGCAGAACCTAAGTTTGACAAGTGTTGACCAGAAGTCTCCCTCCTCAGAACTACGATGTAGGTCCTTCTAGATCTCCTCTAAAGGTCGCTTTTTTTTGGTGGTGGGATCAAGCCGATCCGACGGTCGGTTTACAAGATATTGTTTGCCCTAGTTTGGGACTGATCTAGGGTTTGTTGCTACTGATGTAAATCAGATTTATATACTTTTTCTCTATGCTGGATTATTGAAGATAAAGGAATATTTGATCAAAGGGTTTCCCCACATTGGGGTTTGTCCCAGGCTAGCCACCACATCTTGTGTCTCTTGTGTTGTCTTTTTTTCTATCGATCATTTAATGTTCTATCTGCACTTTACTTTATGTACATGTGATTGGTAATTTGTGGATAATAATAAGAAAGATAACTAAATTGTTGATAACGTAACAACATATCAAGGAAAAATCTCTTCTTTGAATTCATGGGAAGGAAATCTTACATATCCCCATGTACCAATAAAGAAGACATCAAAGAGATATATGAAATGCTAGAGGATACATTCTCTGAAAAATGTAGTATAGGAGGTCACATCAGTTAGACTTGATCTAGGCAAAATGAAGGTATCAAAGAAAGAAATAATATATTCATGAGATTTCAATTAAGAGATCTAGGAAAGATGATAAGAAGATAATCATCAAGGTAACAAATATCCATTAACAAAGAAGGTTACCTCATTCAACAACTTGTGGTATCTATGTTAGATAGAAGGAAAAAATGTTGAAGGACAGAGTTATGTGCATAAAGGGAAAATACATAATAGTATAAGATTAAGGAAAATACATAATAGTATAAGATTCAATGCTATGGAAATAATATGGGAAGAAGCTCATATTGCCAGAAATATGGAGGAAGATGAAGAAAAGGTCCAAGGAAAGAGGGAGTAACAAATCGCTCCTATGAGTAAGATAATATTCCTCACAAAAAGGATCCTATCATAAGCTCCTAAATATTGTGTTATAGATATGAACACGATAATAAGATGCATCGTGGCATCATTAGGAACACGAGCTTGTGACATCACCATGGGAATCATTAAGGGAAGAATCTATGGTAGTCAAACTTGAAGGATATAGCTCTTGGGAACCTCATTAGACATTGCAGGAAAGGAAGAAGTCATCCAAGACAAGGTTCATCACACAACAAGAATGAAACATCTACCAGACGGGGATATGAAATATCCTCAATATTATCTGATGGAATCCTCATCAGAGAGTTCACTAATCTAGAGAAGAAGCAATTGTTTCAACAAGAACTCCAACTTATGGAATCCATGAGATGATGTTGTGATGACATGAAGTAGATCAAGGGATTGAAGATCTTTTCAATCAAGGAAGTTGATGGAAGAAGCCTCGAGGGGGGGTTAGGGAGCAACCACTGCCAAGAAACAACATATAAGGAGCAAGGAACAATTTTGAGGGGAGGGGACAACAGCAAAAATTGGCACACATAGTTCATGAGAAGCAATTGAGCCTTACTTGTTTTGAGGTTTCTAGGCACAGGGGAACAATCTGCTTCAACTAAGAAGCTTACTGGACTAAGTAAGCAAGGTTCTTCTTAGTTTGGCTAGATGGTTTCGGTCTTTTGGTAACCGAAGTAGGAGTAGTTTGAGGCGTCATCAACCATAGATTTACAGGTAAGTACTCTCATTTGTTCTGTCAGTTAAATTTATAAAACTCATGATTTTTTATTATAGGCTCATGATGTTTAATTTTAGAAGCCTTTACTGTTTCTGCAATGGTTGTAATATTCTGTTATTTCATATTCTGTTTACAAGGAATAGTTGTTTAAATTATTTACAGTTATTACATTTAAATTTCATTTAAATGATATGGATGGGGGTCCATGTCATTTAAATTTCAAGCTACCTCAGGGGTTGGTCACCTAGAAGGGTTGGTTTTCTCATGGAGTTTTTGTAGCATGTGTGGAAGGTCAGGTTGGTTTGGTTTTGTTGATTCCACTTCCTTAACTATACATGGGGATTTGAATCACATCGTAGTAGCCTCTTGTCACATGTTTACCCAAGAGTACCGGTTAACTTGGGTAAATGTAGGAGGGTGGTTACAAAGTGGTATCAGAGCATGGTTCACCCCTTGGACTAGATTGACGATGTGTGTTGGACATGTATACATATCGGTTGCGTGTGTTCTTTATTCTTATGGTCTAGGTACTTGTTGTGTATGCATGGTGTTTTTCATGGTTGCAATGTGTCACTATGTGAAAGTTGATGGTGTGTTGTTGGATGTGGTCTTCATGAGTGTATGTCGATTATGCATTAATTATGCATGTAAGTGATTTTATATTGATATGAATATAGTGACATGGTTGTAGTTGTCATGCATGCAGTCATGGTATGTGGTTGGTATGGTCATGCATTGATGACTAGATAATGGTTGAAATGATGATTAAATGTCGATATGATTATGTTTATATATGTATTGCACTAATCTAGTTGGTCTTGTAGATGAGATATCCTCCCTTGAACTACACTGAGGTATGTTGGTTCGTTTATGATTTGGTTTAGTTGACATGGTATACCTTGCAGGAAGAGAAGAACAAATATGACTAGAAAGATGGTAGACTAGAACTCACAAGATTCAACCTATAGATCAGATAAACAACATGGTGAGGGATATTCTCCTGACATAGCAGACACTTTCAGAAGTTTGAAGGAAAAAATAAGGAGTTTCAAAGAAGATAATGACTGAATGACAAGAGAGACTTGCTAGGGCATAGTAGAAACAAGCAGAGGTCAATGCGACGATTCTTCAGAGCTTGTTAAAATTGTAGAGATAGGGACCACTTAGAATAAGTCATGGGAAGGATGATAGGACTAATGGAGCATATGGTAGCAGGTCACACGATGGGCATAGGTTGGATAAAGATGACATAGTTAGATATGGCATATTCTTGGATACACCTTATAGACGAGGCAATGGACATGGTATTTACTCTAGTTCTGGTTCAGACAGGTATCATAGTCATCATCGTTATCATCCTTACAGGAGGAGTGATATGGGATATTTTCCAAATGAGTTCAAGAAAGAAAAGCCACCTAAATTTGATGGGGAAATGAAGAAGTTACAAGATGCAGAAGCATGGTTTCTTGGGATAAATAAGTTCTTTAGGTTGCATGATTACTTAGAAAACATGAAGGCTAGAATAACTACATTCAGTCTTAAAGGTAAAGTACATATTTGGAGGGAATATGTAAAGAATTCCAGAGGTATTCTTGAAGAGGATTTGACTTGGAATGAGTTTGAGAGGCTATTAAGGAAGAAGTACGAATCAGAGAGATACTGTGATGACAGGGAAAAATAATTCTATGAGCTGAAGATGGGATCTATGATTGATGAGGCGTACACTAGTAGATTCTTGGAGTTATTGAGGTATGTGCCTTACCTCAAGGAGGAGAAGGCCAAGATCCAGAGATTCATCAGTGGGCTTTTGATAGCATTCAAGGACATGATTGAGTTTGATGAGCTTAGATCATTGGAGGAGGCCATCTAGAAGCTAAAGCATTGTTTTGAGAAATCAAAGCACAAATCTGAGACTAAGCAGGACTGGGAAGGTAATGCAAAGAATAAATTAAAATGGGACAAGAAGTGAATACAACCTCAAGATACAAGTAACAAAGAGAATGCAACCCTACATAAGAATTTCAATGCATCTGATAGAGGACAGGGATTTTAGTCTGAGGAGCAGAACAAGGGTGATGGTTGGAAGCCTTTATATTGTTGAAATTTTGGAGGAGAGAATCACAAGGGAGATTGTCCATAACATCAGGGTGGTAGATTGCAAATCTACAGTGCTTAGGAGGCACTGATAGTGGGAGATTTTGGACAGAGTATTCCACAAATTCATGTAGCATGGGTGTCATGTCTTTATGCTGGTTTTCTTTTCAGCAGGATGATAATTGTAAATACTGCAATGAGATAAGTTATAAAGCTCCATGGGAAGTATGTTTTGCTTTTCAGTAGTCATGATGGTTGTAGGTGTCATTGAACATCGAGGACAGTGTTCCCCCAAGGGGGGGGGGGGTCCTATAACAACCCTGGTAAAAAATCCATGTAATAAAGTTAATAAAGGAAAAGTAAAAACCAAGGTCATGGGGCACGTATTCCAAGCTGAATGTTGAGAAAAAACATAGTGATGGGGATCACTTGTGATTAATTAATTTCTATGGAAATTGGCAAAGGATATGAAAACTTCTATGGAAAGGAAAAATGCATTAATTAGCATTTTATTCATGAAAAAAATTGAAATTAGGAGAAAAGGAAAGCGAAAGCTCATAGGTTTCATGTGAGGAGGAAGATGAAGGGAAATAATGGAAAATTGAAGAAAATAAAGGCCTCATTAATAAAAAGGCTTCTCAGAATCAGCTGACATAGTTTTGACAATTGAGTTTTAGAGCTCTCTCTTTCTACTCTCTTTAATATTCTTGGACACTTAGAGTTTTCTTGGAGCACTCTTGGAGGAGTGTGGCATACTTGGGATTTTGGAGCAAGAAGGCAAAGGAAGAGCAAGAAAGTACAAGAGGAAATTGGGATCAACGACTAAAATAGGTTTCACTTGGAGGTACCAAGTCGCATGTATTCTTTTCTTGCTAGTTTTCACATGCGTGACATACGCATGTGGTTTCTTGGTTATGATCTATCATTGGCATGGAGGAGTACTTGGATTGATGGTGGATTTTCCTAGCCTTGCCATTTCTTGGATAACCATGGTGTTATGGGTGTCTTTTATTTGTTTCTTTCTAGTTGGTTCTCATGTTCCTTATGGATGTGGGTTGAGTTACTAGTTCTTGGAAGCCTTGGTTTAACAAATTCTCTCGAAACCTTGTAACAACTTCGGTTGAGTTACTAGTCCTAGAAGCCTTGGTTGGAAAAAATCCTTGGAAGCCCTTGGTGGGTAGAGTTACTAGTCCTGTAATCCATGGTTGGAAAAATGCTTTGGAATCTTGACAACAATTGTGGGTAGAGACCAATATGGTGATGTTTAGTGATGTTTGACAGTGAGGTGGAATCACTAGTTGAGGGTTAAGGTGTTTTGGCCTCTGGAATCCCTTGTTTTCTCTGAAGCCCTAGATAGCTTGGGTAGAGACCAATCTGGTGATGGTTAGTGATGTTTGACTGTGAGGTGGAACCACTAGTTGAGGGTTAAGGTGTTTTGGCCTCTGGATGCCCTAGTTTGGTTTTGCTTGGTTTATTCCATGAGGTCCCACATTCATGCTTGGAATATGGATTAGGGGTGATTGGCTGAAAGGAAGATTTGGTTAAGCCAATCTATGGTCGGGTGGTATGTGGAAGCCCCATACTTGGTTGCATTTTCGCATATGTTAATAAGAGATTATTTCCTCTTGTATTCCTGGGTAAACATGCTTGTTTGTATGTGGGTTTTATGGTTGTTATATCCTTGTTATTATGTTAGTTATATGTTAGTTTATAGTATGTTTTATGACAAACTTGATGTATGGGTCTCAGCATGTTTTGATTTGCAACTGAATGAACAATGTATATATGACCTAATAGATGATATTTCAGCTATTTTTATAAAGCATCAATTCTTATTTATGAACCTCAGATAAGTATGAGACCCCTATTCTTAGATATGTTGTTATGACCTATAGATTGCATATTTGTGACATATTTGACGAAATTCCTATCATTGCTAGTAGGGTTCCATTCAATTAATTGATAAATTGTTTGCATTAGTACCTTTGTTTTAATGTTATTTATCATTTTTGAAAGTTTCATGAAGTTTTGGGCAGTGGCCTCAGTCCTATCCCTAAAAAAGTGGCAAAAAATCTGGGGTTGTTGGCTTAGAACTAGCTGAAAATGTCCACAGTCACTGGAATGCCCTTGTTGTGGGAGTGACTGGAAGGTCTCAATCAGATTCATGCCTTGTCATGGGAGTGACTAGGGGTCTAGATCAATGAAATGTCAAGCTGCCTCAAGGGTTGGTCACCTGGAAAAGTTGGTTGGCCCCTAAAGGTTTTGTAGCATGTGTGGAAGGTCAGGTTGGTTTGGCTTTGTCGGTTCCACTTCCTTGACTATACACAGGGAGTTGAATCACATCATAGTAGGCTCTCGTCACATGTTTACTCTAGGGACCGGTTAACTTGAGTAAATGTGGGAGGAGGGTGGTTTCAACACTCATCAAGAATGGGACATAGAAGTTGGTGGACCCTCCATTTGGAACCAAACTAATTAGATGTAAGTGGGTCTACAAAAACAAATACAAATTGAATGGCTCACTTGAAAAGAAAAAATTAAAGCTCATGGTAAAAGGATTTACATGGAAAGAAGGTGTTGATTATGAAGATACTTTTCCCCACAACAAAATGGGCCACCATTTGGACTCTCTTTACCTTGGTAGCATAGAATGGATGGAAGAACCATCAAATGACCGTGAATACTTCTTTCTTGAATGGATACTTGAAAGATAATATTTTCAATATCTCAAGTAGGTTTTATTGTGAAGGGACAAGAATAAAAAGTACATAAACTCATCAAATCTCTATATGGCTTGAAATAAGCACTATGAGCCTAGTATGAAAATTTATCTAAGCAAATTATGAACTTAAATTTCAAATACTTTAATCTTAATGATGCAACTATGTTTTTCAAGAAAGTTGTAAAATTTGTTGTATGTATTGTAGTGTATGTAAATGATCTACTTATGATAAGGAACAATGAGAGCTATATTGCATCCATAGAGAAAGAGTTGAAGGGATTTGAGATGACAAATTTGAGACATCTTCACTACTACTTGGGCATTGAAGTTAATCAACATCAAATGTACATATTAATCTCCAAAAATAAGTAAAATGCATAATTGTTGAATACATTTAGCGTGGTTGAATGACGCCCTCAATGTAATATGATGGAACATAATTTGAAGCTCGCATCAAAAGAAGGGAATGAATTTAAGCATACAACCAAGTACAAATATCTTGTGTGAATTCTTATCTACTTCACCACCACTAGAATAGATATTTCATTTTTTTGGGGATTCTTTCCATGTTTATACAAAATCCTTGTGAATGAAATTGGTTTAATGCAAAAATATTTTTGAAACACTTTAAGGCAACTCAAGGTTTTGGACTCAGGTATTCTAAGATGGATGACTTCAACTTGATTGGATATTTTGATATGGACTTTGATAAGGAAAATGAAAAGGAGTGTTGACTTTAGGCTGTCTCATGAATCAAGGATCAACAATAGTCTCCTAGAGGTCACATAAATAGTTAGTTCTAGTATTTTCCATACCAGAGGTAGAATATGTGGTAGTTGTAGAAGCAAGAGAAGGGATTGTGTGGCTATACAAAATACTTGAAGATTTGCAAGATAAATAAGTGAATTGTACTTCTCTCCTTGTTGAAAATACTTCTACAATCAAGTTGTCCAAGAATCTTAGATTCCATACTTGAACCAAGCACATCAACACAAAGTTTCATTTGATTTAACATCGTGTGGAGGCAAAGACCATTTGTTTGAGGCATTGTCCCATAACTGAAAAAATTGTGCACATCTTCACCAAAGGTTCAAAAAATAATTTGCAAGTATTAGGAGAAATATGAAATGATAGTGGGCCTCTTGGAATATGAAAACAAGATTCATCTCATTGTATTAAAATATTATTCATGCTAATGGAATGGAATCCAATTAAGAAGTCATTTCTTACAATCATATGGCAAGGTTGAGTTATGTTCATCACATTGCAAGGTTTGTGACATTGTGATATCGAGTTATTGAATTAAATCACAATGTGATGTTGGAAAAGGGATATTCTTGAATGAAATATGGGGATGTGTTCATCAAAATGTGATGTTGGGTTATGCTTGTCACATTATGCATGATTTTTTCATCACATTGCGATGTTGGGTTATGCTTGTCACATTATGCATGATTTTTTCATCACATTGCAATGTTGGGTTATGTTCATCACTTTGTAATGTTGGGTTATGTTCATCACATTGCTACATTGGATAATGTACATCACCTGGAGATGTCTACTTTTCTTAGAGTAATGCTCGTAACATTGTGACATTAGGTGATGTTGATCACTAGACATTGCAATAAGGTAATGTTTATCACATTGTGACATCAAGTGATGTTCATTGCATTGCTAAATTGGTCACGTTCATCACATTGCAATATCAGGTTATGTTCGTCACATTGTGGCGTCAGGTTATATTCATAATATTGTGACATTAGGTAATGTTCATGAAATTTTTTTGGTTATGTTTGTCATTTTATGATGTTGGATTATTTTCATCACATTGTGACATTTAATTTTCTTCATCACATTGAGATGTCATGAATTTTTTCCTCTGTCAAGAAGATAGGAACTTTGAATTGAAGAAAAATATCTCATTGAAAGAAATTTCCTTGGAATGTGATGTAAATTAAAAGCTTATTATAGTTTATCGTATCATGGGAAAATTAAAACTTTATTATAATTTAAGATAGTTACATGGAATATTTTTTTGAAGTCACTTACATAAAATATTTCATCAAAATCACAAGGCTCAATATAGATCCCTCTTTATCAAGTATAAAACATGACTATATATGGGTAATGAGAAATGATGTTTAAATTGACATTCACTTCACTATATATATTATATTATATATATATATATATTATATATATATATATATATATATAATATATATTATATATATATATATATATATATATATATATAATTGACATCTTTTTTTATGTTACACTAATTATTAATAATGAAACTGGTCATTGATCAATTCCCAAATCACTTTTACCTTCTCAAGGCTTGATAGACCATATCAATTTTAATGGATGCTAATCATCATCATCAATATTTATCTTTCATCTCTATTGTTTAAGTGTTTATATTTTTAAATAAATAGAATATTTTTTGTTTGTTTTCCAAGTGGTCTAAGTTCATCAGAAATAATAGATTACATCAGGCTTGAATTGTGGCTTGAGAAACCATGACCTAGGGGTATCTTAGCTGTTAAAATCACTCTGGGATCACACTCGACCTAGGCCACACCAACCCTCAACATGATTGGATTTTTTCCCATGGAGTTTCGAACCAATGACCTTCACATCACGGAGTGACTTAACAATACACCCCATCATCGTCTATTCTATACCCCGTGGGCATTTTTAAATACTTAGAACTAATAGTTATGATTATTTAATTATTTAATATTTAAAACAAAATTATTCTATATTTAAATTTTAATTTTAATATGAATATTTGAATTATTCAATTAAATATTTAAACCAAACATATATATATATATATATATATATATAGTAGTAAGTAATATATTATATATATATATATATATATATACTTACTTACATATATATATATATATTATTATATAATATATACATACATACATATACATATACATACATACATACTACATACATATATATATATATATATATATATATACTTACACACCACACACACACACACACACACATATATATATATATATTGAATGAACCAATATATTAAAACTGACATATATATTAAACATAAAGTACAGTAAGGGAGTCCAAGGGGATTTCCAGTTTTGGAGAAGGGTCTAACACTTTGCAACACCACGCATACCTTAATCCCATCATTACATTGATTCCCAATACACCCCCTAGGTCTACCATTCCCAAATTCCTAACGTCTGGAGCTGGTGGGCAACCATAGCAGCAGGAGGCACCTTATGGGGACTATTTCTTGGAGTATTAGTTTTATGGACTTGATTTTGGGAAGGCCATTAATTTCAAAGGTTTCTGCTATTTTAAGGGTAACAATAGGCCCAAGGGATAGAAAGTTGGAGGATATATGTAGGGGATGGAATTGTAACACACTGTGGAGAGGCTACTTCTCCCAACTTTCGATGGGTCCTCCAAGAGCTTGACCAAGGCATGGGTCGAAAAGTTGGATGTCTATTTCCAGTTGAATCAGATGATGGAGGGAGAGGCAATCAAGATTGCCACATTGTATTCGGAGTGGGAAGCCCATGACTAGTGGTTCCATGGGTTGACCACGTTGGGACATGCATGAGTAACAACTTCTGATGATTTCACTAGGAGGGTGTTGGAGTGGTTTGAGAGGAAAGATCGTGAGGAGTGTTTTCTATATATGACAAGGCTTAAGAAGATCAAGAGTGCAAAGGCATACATTTCAGAGTTTCTGCAATTGTCTATGATGGTGATGGATTTTTCGGAGTCTATGAGGATCTACATGTTTGTGGATGGGCTAGTAGAGCCATTGCATGGATTAGTGAGGTCCAATAGGCCCACTACATTACAAGATGTAGTAGGGAGAGTCCAAAATTTACAGGATGCCCTACCTAGGTGCTCGAGAACCACTACTTCCTAGACAAGGTTTCCAGTAGAGGGGAAAAGCAACTAGGGTTCCACCATCGAGGGACAATCAAGGGTGTGGGAAGCTAGATGAGGAGATTTGGAAAGACCTCAGGAGGAGGAAATTATGTTTCAATTGTCAGGATATGTGGGTACCATGCCACAGATGTGCAGCGAGCAAGGCCCACTACATTGAGGTCCTCTTTGAGAGCAATGCAGAGGATGCGACCTATATTGAGATGGTGACGCAGGAGAATTTGGCTCAAAAGAATCATTGTATTTTACTAGACATAGGGGGTCTTGTGTTTTAAGGAAGTTGGTTTCCCAAGTGTTGAATTAATGTAATTACTTAGGTTTTGAGTGATTTTAATGAAAATAGGAATTAATTAAGTATTCTGAGGATATTTGTAAATGTTCCTGAATGTAGGAGAACATGAGCGATGATGGAGATATTGTAATCTTAGAAAGTAGTTCGTGATTTATGGAGGATCCCTAGGACTAGTTGAAAGTTGAGATCCTTATGGGATAAAGAAGATATTTTAGGAACTAAATGAGGAGTTAGAGGGTTCTTAGGATTTAGTTGAGAAGATCGACGATCTGAACCAGAATTGGAAGCAGAGTCCTTTTGTATAATTGTAAGACAAAAAGGCATGGAAAGAGTCAGTCAAGTTAGTCAAGTCGAGTGAGCTAGAGAGAGAGAGTTAGTAGATAGATAGTGTTAGATTGTAGCCTACAGGAATTGAGATGAGAAAGGGCCATTGATACAACCGTGTAAAGGCAGATCAGGCCAAAGCTAGATTGTAAAAACAGATTTTTATTTGTATATGAACATTTGTTAATGAATGTGGAAATTGAATTCATTGTGGTTGTGTGTGTCATTCGTTTTATGTGCTGAGTGATCCGTAATTGGGAATTTATGGTTCTGTATGATAAACCATGATGAATGAATTCAAGTTGAATTTTTGAAAGTCTTTCTGAGTGAAAAAAGACTTATTGTCTGGGTAGAATCCGTGTGATTCCAATTGGATTAATAGAAGTATGTATAGGTCAAGTAATTACGAAATCTAAAGGAAGGGAAATAATACAGAGTGTATTATGTATTCTAGTTAGAAGCAGTGTTAAAGAAACAGAGGTATAAGTTGCAGGCAGAGTAATCAAAGAAGTCTCGGTGCATTGTTCCTAAGCAGAAAAATGAGTTAGCATAATTGAATTTGACAACCAGAGTTCTGGAATGGGGAGCTGGAAATGAAATCAATTTATCAGTAAGTGCGGGGATAGGAACGGACGAATGTTTTGATCATGGTTAAAGCATTGTATTAAACCCTGGTCATCGATCGTGTTTTCAACTGCTGATGTCACAGTTAACCGCAGGGTTTAAAGTTGTGTTTAACCATGTGTTTGTTGAAGGATTGCAGACTGTTGGATTGATGTTGATATTGACTGTTGGATTAATATCACATATCTTCGTTCATGAGTGAATGAACGTGGTCGGGAGAAGTTGTGACATGAAATGTAAGATGATCAAGCAATTAAATGTCGTGCAAGTAGTCCATGTGATATCACTGTTGGGTGTCAAATCAAGTGTGTCTTGATCAAACGGTGGAGAATTAATCTAACAAGATTTGTGTGGGAAGTCAACGTGGGAGAAACTGTTGTTCAATCAAGCGTTATTCAATTGATGTTCAGTCGATGCTATTCAATTATTTTTCAATCAGTGTTGTTCAATTGTTTTTCAATTGAGTGTTGTTCAATCGCAAGTGTTGTTCAATTATTGTTCAAACGTTGTTGTTCAATTGTTGTTCAATCCTGCATCAACTTGTGTCATTTTTAGGTGAGCCTTGGGAAATGTGCCAAAGCTGTGGAAAAAGTGGAAAGGTAAAGTTAAAAGTGATTTATGTATATTTCTATAATAAAGTGGATTAAGGGTAATTAACCATGGTATGATTAGTGTTGAGACCAGAGTAAGAAGGTATGGTTAATATGTGCGGGTTTAGGAATTAATCAGATTTTATGAGGATTGAGTAAAGTTTTCATTGGAGTGATTAATTAAGGTTTAGACTATTGATTAGTTTTTGAAACATTTCCGCATGAGAATTTATTAAGCGGTCTTAAACCTTAACTAGTGGAGGTTTGACTAGGTAGGATAAGTGAAATTCCTGGGAATAAATGAGATTATGCATTTTGTATGCATATTGTGGGTATTGTCGGCATAGTATGGCATCAGATGGGTGGATATGACATCACAACACCTCAGGAGGGAGGACCACCACGTTACCACCAACAACATGGGGAGTTTCCATTGCACCTTCTGGAGGGGTCCCTGCATCACTACATGGGGTACCCAAGTTTTTATCCCTGAGGATCAGAGGCACTCTTTAGGAGCTACCCAAAATTTCGATGATGCTCAATTGGTCCAAAGGGTAGGTATCAAAATTGATGGATTTGAGGGATTCTCAGTTCTTGTGCTTGGGGAAAGGACCATGCATTGCACCCGCTATGTGCTAGCTTTAACACTAACCATGAGGAACTACTCCATGAAAATCATTTTTTTGTAGTAGACATAGTAGACACCAACGTGGTGTTAGGATTCTAGTGGCTTTATTCACTTGGAATAGTCACAATCGACTGGAGGAAGTTGGAGATGGAGTTTTAGGGCCAGATGGCAATCTAATGTTTCTATGGGGAATGCACTCATACCCATCATAGACTGTTTCATCCCACAGGATGGAGGCTGATTTGAGACATGGGGACGTTGAGTGGGTTGTGGAGTTGAGGATCTCAGAAGTTGGGGGAAAGCCCAAGCCACCACATATGGAGATACAGGCTATTCTTGACAGGTACTCAGTTGTATTTAGAGACATATCGCTGAGTCAACCACCTAACCAGGGGTTTGAGCACACTATTGAGCTAGAACTGGGAGTGTAGACCATCATCACCACTCCTTATCGAAATCCCAAGGCATATCAAGATGAGATATAAAGAGCTATCCATGAGGTATTTGCACTTGGGCATATCGGGCCCAGTTTTATCCCTTTTGCTTCATCAATTGTGCTGGTGAAGAAGAAGGATGGGTTCTTATGTATGTGCATAGATTACTGGGCACTCAATAAGAAGAAATTGAAGAAACACTACCCCATCCCATGTATAGAAGAACTGATGGATGAGTTAAGGGGGCTAATTTCTTTTCGAATATTGATTTACGGTTGAGTTTACTATCAGATCCGAGTGAAGGACCAAGATGTCTAGAAGACAACATTCTAGTTCCCTTATGGGCACTTCGAGTTCTTGGTTATGCCCTTTGGGCTGACCAATGCACCAACTACCTTCCAATCATGCATGAATAATATATTTCATGGGTAGTTGAGGAAGTTCGCGTTAGTTTTCTTTGATGACATATTGATTTATAGTCAGACTTGGGAGGAGCACTTGCAACAACTCGAGACAGTACTACACATTCTGGAGAAGCAAAAATTCTATGCTAAACTGTCCAAGTGCGAGTTTGGGCTCAGTGAGATGCGCTACCTAGGGCACACCATTGGGGTGGATGGTGTGAGAGTAAATGAGGAGAATATTAGAGCTATCTGGGATTGGTCAAAGCCCCAGAATGTGACCGAGTTGAGGGATTTCATGGGCATCTGCACTTATTACAGGAAGTTTGTGAAGGGATTCTCCGAACTAGTAGCACCCCTCACTTACCTGATGAAGAAAGGGGCATCCGAGTGGACCACTACAGTGCAAGAGGCTTTTGACCACCTCAAGGTGGTCATGAGTAATTGTCATATGTTGGAACTTCCTAACTTCACCCATTCTTTCGTGTTGGAGCGTGGTGCATTAGGAGCAGGTGTGGGGGTCGTGTTGATGCAAGGAGGGCACCCCATAGCTTTCGAGGGTTAGAAGCTACTTCCCCATGAGCTATTGTACTCCATATATGATAAGGAGATCATGGCCATCATGCATGTATTGGCTAAGATTAGGTAATATTTGGTGGGGAATAGGTTTAAAGTCAAGACATATCACAACATCCTTAGGTTCTTCTCAGAGCAGAAACAATTAAAGGAGATGCAACAAAAGTGGGTGAGAAAGATCCAAGCATATGAATTTAACATTGAGTATGTCAAAGGGAATCATAACGTCATGGTTGATGCATTGTTCAGGAGGCCAACCACTCTTTCTCTGATAAGCATTGCCTCATATTAGAGGGCACAACTACTAGTGGAGTCCTCCAAGGATCGATTCGCGTATGAGGTCCTTGACGGGTTGGTGACAAATGACTCGTATAGGGTGATGAACGAGGTGAACTACTTTCGAGATCGGATTTACTTATTACCCAACTCCCAACTAAGGGATAATACTCTACAAGCTGCCCACGACTCACCACTAGTAGGGCATTAGGGGTTCACGAAAACATACAGGGCCATTAGAGAGTGCCTTGCATTGAGGGGCCTCAAGGATGATGTTCTGAGGCATATTTGAGAGTGTGAAACATGCCAATGGAAGAAGAGTGAGAAGTCATACCCCGCAGACCTATTGCAGCCGCTTCCCATTCTAGAGGGGAAGTGGGAGAGCATATAGATGGATTCATTATCGATTTGCCCACAATACAAGGAAAATACCACACTTACATAATGGTGGACTACCTGAAGAAGTTTTGTCATTTCTTCGCCATTTTTGCTTGGTATTCAGCCTCACAAGTGGCCGATTGTTCTTCAAGGAGGTGTTTTGGCTACATGGTCTCCCAAAGACCATTGTCACTGACTGAGACAATTGATTCATGGGTGTATTTTTGTAGGATCTATTTCAATTGGTGGGTACTGAGCTCACTCTGAGTACTAGTTATCACCCTTAGACAGATAGGCATACGAAGATAGTTAACAAGTGGATGGAGGGCTACTTGCATAACTATGTGACAGGACAACATAGAAAATGGATACAATGGTTGCACTTGGGTGATTCCTGCTAAAACACTATGTACCACATGTCCATATGTATGTCACCATTCCAAGCCTTGTATGTTTATGATGCATTATATTTTGCTGACATTATGTTTGGAGATAGCAAGGCCCCTAGGGCCAAGGACTGGATACAAGAGAGCTAAGACATTTTGAGGGGTCTTAAAGACAACATTTAGATGGCCCAAAACCAACATAAGCTTTATTCAGACAGGGGAAGAGTGGAGAGGAAGTTTGAAGTAGGGGACTTGGTCTTCTTGAGGCTTCAACCATATCAAAAATCTACCCAAAAACAAAAGGGGGCCAAGAAGCTCAAACGCTTCTTATATGGACCATATCGTGTCACTCGGAGGGTGGGGGAGGTAGCATATGAGTTGGAGCTACCCCCGGGGAGCCGAGCGTAGAACATATTTCATGTGTCTAGCTTGAAGACGACATTGGGACAACAAGTTATAGTAGAAGCAAAGATACCCCCTATGGACAATGAGGGGCATTTGGTGCTGGAACTCGAGGCCACTTTGGATAATAGGGAGAGGCATTTGAGAAATAGGGTCATCAAGGAGTTTTTGATCTGATGGAGGAATCTACCAGATGAGGATGCCACCTAGAAGGGGGAGTAGATAATCCAATATCCTTCATTGCAGTTTCGTGAGGACAAGCAATGTTTTGGTAGGGAGGACTGTGATATTTCTACTTAGTATTTTACTAAGTAAATCTCATTTTTTCTCATTTTTGGTTTATTGCATGGATGCACCTAGGAAAAGTGGGCTTAGAGGACCCACATTTGACTTTTGGCTTAAGAGGCACTCAAACATTAGAGCTAGAGAAACAATTGTGGCTTTGGTGGAGTGTGGGGGCCCCCATAAGAGAATTTTAGCCCACATGGGAAGTGTGCTCTCATTGGAGTGGATTTGGTATGGGAAGTTTGAAATGGGCCCACATGGGAAATTTTGGAGACATATTGACAAAACGAGGAAGAGACATTCATTTTCCCATTCATCTATCATTTGCAAAATTTTCTAAGACAAGAGCATGCTTGAGTTGAAGCCAAGTTTGCAATTGTTGTTTAGCACATGAGTGCCTCTGAGCGGAGATCTCATCCCTTGCTTCAGTGGACTTCTAGTGCTATCCCAAGGAGGGATTTTCACCTTGCCACTTTTACTACCAACAGGAGGATCAAATTTTTGGGAGAGGAGTAGTTACAACGGCGCAGGGACTGCGCAGTAAATTGTGGGAGCACCCCAGGAGGTGGAGGAGTGAGTTGGGATTGGGGTTGAAACTTGGATTGAAGGTCTAAGGAACATTTTGAGGAGTATTGCAGCAATTTTGGAGGCCATTTGCAACATAAATTACATTTGGGTTAAATTACCCAATAGTTGAGCCATTGAGGGGAAATAGCGTTGAATTTCTGAAATCAAGCAAAGACAAATTCCTTCTTGGTTTATTTTGGATATTTGGTGGAGAGGTTGGGATTAATTTCCTAGAATTTGTTGAGCATCAAAGAGGGCCCTAGCAGTATATCCATTCAGCCAACAACGTATTTCTGAGCATCTTCAACGCAAGAGCTTGAGTAGCATAGCAGTAGATCAGAGGAGGGTGTATTATTTGTCATTTGGGGCTTTGCTAGCTTGCCTTGAGCAAGCCCAAGTGCATTCATTCCAAGACATTATTGTACACCCATTTTCATTAATAAAAAGAGCTCAACAACACAGTTTTGGTGCCAATTTGTGATCTGATTGTTTGTCACTGTTTTATGGTGTTTTTGTCTATTTTTGCTTTGCATATTTACTGTTAATTTTCCTTAGGGATATTACACATTACCACTGATGTTTTCTTTGATATAAATGCAACTCATGTCATATATGTTGAGAGTTTCTCAAGTAAAATGGAAAAATTCCTTATGTTGTATTTCCAATATACTTTGCAAACCACTAACTCATATGCATAAAGGGGAATAGAGTGTATTTCCATAAAGGAATGAGTGTTATCCTAATTTAATATTGGATGATTGTAACTTTACAAACCTAAGCAATAGATCATGAAAATCACATTTTGATAAAGGAACAAATTACTGTTGTCCTACTTTAATATTATATTAGTCTAACTTTAGAAATCCATCCTATAGAACATGAATATTAACATCTATGAATAACAAAGAGAGAACAACTTGCTTCTAGTCTAACTCACTTGTAATACATAAGAATGACATCCTTTTGTTGGAAATACCGAGAGGGGGGTGAATCAATATTTCTTAGTGATTAACACTTTATTAATATTTTTTAGAGCATTAGTTAATCTTTAGTTATTATTATTGTTTAGTAAGAGCTGTAAACAACAATGCACAAATTGAGACAATAGGCACAATATTTTTAGGTGGAAAACCCTCCACCAGGTCAAAAACGAGCAAATGATTTTCTAATAAGTTCTTGAATCTTCATCCCCAACTGAAAAGAAAGCTACAAATTCCTAGAACTCTAGAAAAACATTCTTCTCCAGCTCCCCCTAGAAGGACACCCCAATGCCTTGGTTTTATCAATAGTAAGCTGAAAGGATGCACCAACACCATAGTGAGCCCCAACTCGCCCTAGCACCACCCTACCACCTTGAAGTGTTTACATGCCCCAACCTGAAGGTGACTTCATTCATCATCCTAGCACCAACCTACCACCCTAAAGAAAAAAAAGCGAATGCAAAAAGTTTCGACTGTCGCACCAGGGACAATGATCCATGTTACAATGATATTTAAATGATTTTCTTGACTAACCAATAACACTATGACCTAAATCATTGTCCCAAAAAAGTAAGAATCTTTGTCCCAACTTCAAACCAATTCCCTTTTCCCAAGAAAAGTTTTCCTTCTTCAACTCTAAGAAATGACACAAACTTTTTACTATGTTTGACTTCAATTTACAAATGGACTCTAGGACAAATTTTTGGAATGCTTAGAAGACTTGACAATTGTTGTACAAAATATCCTTGATGCTGATGATGAAGCTTGCAGTAGAAAGTGGTAGGGAATGATGGACTGCTTTGCCTGTCAGTTGTTGATGTTGTTGCAAGTGATAATGGACCTCAAGGCTCCACTTTTCTGCTGTCACTGTTTGTGATAAATGGCTTTAGCTTCTGCTCTTTGATGTTTATACCTTTTCTAGCTATCGGTTAAACATTGTAGGATTCATTTACTGGAGAGACTTCAATTTGAAGTTATGAGTACTAAATATCTTGTACATGCAAGAGAAACTATCCAAAAGAATCACCTAATTTCCAAAAAAAAAACAAGGAATACCCTGTACCCAACAATGTTCTCCGCGAATACTAGGATCCAAATTACAATTGTGAACAATATAACATACAATTAAACCTTATATCCTAGTTCTAGGCATATAAACTTACTTATGTAAATTAAAAACACCAAACTGACCTAGTATAAGATATCTATCACCTACAAAATTAACCACAAGGTAGATTGAAATTAATAATAAATTCAAAATAAAGCTTACCTTGATGCCATGATCAATTCTTGAAATATTGAGACCTGAAAATTGATACAAAACAGAACCTATTGACGCAAGGCTTTGCTTCACAAACATACTTAAATGGAAGCCCAAAACAAACCTAAAATTAGCCTAAAATATAGTCCTAACAGACTTAAACTTGCTTCAGAAACTGACCGAAATGGTAGCCCTAAACAAACCTAAAATTAGCCTAAATGTTGGCCTTAACAAACTTAAACTTTCTTCACAAACAGACCTCAATAGTAGCCCTTGTCAAGTGTAAGTTTATATCTTTGCCTAGAAATAAGAGGATTATGCCATGAAAATAATGTTGAGGTAAGGATCCTCTCTGCTCTATAACAACTGCCCTAATACAACCACAATAGGATATTTCAATAAGCCTTTAATCTTCTATCTGTAACAAAAGGATGTGCAAGAAAATTCTTGAACCCAATAAAATTAATGTGAATTTTAATAACCCTTACTGTTCTGCAATAGAAACAATTCAAATTCCTTTCACAACATTTCTCCTTCAAATTAGGCTTACGGATCGCTGCCTTAGATAATGTTCTAGAGCTCAGTCTTCATGATAGATGACATAGAGGCCTTTTTCAAGTTTCATTGTTCTGCAATGCCTAAAGAATTAACAGTTTGATAGTGAGGTAAAACTGAAAATCCATATTCCAAAGAAACAAACACCCAAATAAATTCCAAGCTACTCCTTTGAACTTTCACTATCTCCATAGGGCCAAGATTGTTTTAGACTTGCAACAATTCAAGCGTATATCATAAGAGTAGGTATAAGCTTCCGTTTTATAGACAAGAAGGTGAACATTGAGGGGCTTATGAGTTAGATGTTGGAGGCTTAGGAATTGAAACAAAAGAAACATGTTGCATGCCTTGTGGACTAAGGAAAGAGGGCCGCTAGCTCTTTTGGAAATCTTCAACCTTAGTTATGTCGAGACCTTTTGATTTTCCTAGCCATTAAGGGTTTCTTACTAGACTGTTGGAGAAAATAATAATCCCTTAAAATCATGTTAATTCATTTGATAAGGAAAGGTAACTTATCAAAATAATATAATTTTATTAATATTAATTAAATAATAATAACTAACTCTTAAAATTGTGTAAAGAATATTTCTTAGAAATACAAAAATTTGGAATCAATGATTGGTTTAGTACATATGGTCCCACCTAGATAGTTAAGTTAATGATTGGTTTATTGCCTTTGGTTCTTGAATTATTGAACTTATATGTGGTTATATTACAATGAAAATTCTTGTCATATATTAACAATCGTTGGTGAATAAGGTGGCATGTCTCTACCCCCTGGGGTTTGAGCCCCCAAAACTGGGTCTTCAACTTCAACCTCAATTTTCTCTCAAACCAGGAGGAACCACGAGGCATACCATTTATCAATGGAAACATATCATTGTGGAGAATATATCTATAAGGATCTTGACACAAGATTCCATGAATTTCCATGTCAAATTTGCAATGGAAGATCGGGGTAGCTCCTAGTGCTCCTTGGGTTGACATCAATGACAACCACCTATCAACAATCTCCCCCTTTGGCATTGATGGAAACACAAGTACTCCCCCTATGATCATAATGCCCCCTAACATAATGCTTCTAACCTTCCTAGCTCTTTCTCTCCCTCTTTGACATCAATGGAAAATGATATCTCCCCTTGACAAGTTGTCTCTCCTACAGACGTGTAATATGACTTAACTCCTTACTTCGACTTGAGTGGCTAAAAGAATATTCTAATGGGAACATGGGATACTCCCAATATTTTGGTGAAGATAATAAAATTCCTCACATGGTAAAGGTTTGGTAAAGATATCGACGATTTGTTCTTTCGTCCCAATGTATTCAACCTTGATGTTTTTCTTGCCTGTTCTATAACAAAATGGTACTTGGTTAGAATGTGTTTCATTTTTTGAATGCTTCATAGGATTCTTGGAGATACTGATGACACTAGTGTTATCACAGCAAATTGGAATAGGCTCATCAAACGTCACTTGAGGATCGTGCAAGGTTTGTTTCATTTAGAGGACTTGGGTACAACAAGCTATTGCTGCTATGTATTATGCTTCCACTATGGATAATGTGATTGAAGATTTCCTCTTTCTCAAACATGAAACAAGACAACCACCTAGATAGAAGGCTACTCCACTAGTGCTCTTATGATCATCAACACTTCCTGCCCTATCCGCATAGGTATAAGCTTTGATGGTTAGCTCATTTCCTTTAAGATACCATAGTCCATATTTGATATGTATGTGAAAACTTGAGGATTTTTAACAATTTGCAAGTTAAAATTATATGTGTCTTGGGTAGAGGATCAATTTAATAAACACATAAACAAATAAATTTTAACCAAATTTTACAGCCAAACAGAGACAAATAAGCATATCTAAAACACATAACACAAAGCATGGTAAAGGAGTTCAACCCTCTCTTGGGCTACATCTCCTGGTCCAACGTCCAATGCAGGGCCTATTTCATTAAAAATGTTCAAAAGTGTGCTTACATGCTTTATAAACCTCAAACAAAAAAAATGATGTCTCCGATGGATCTAGCACTGTAAAAATATCCCCATTTTGGTTCTTTCTGCATCTCATTTGGCCAAAAATTGAGTAAGTTATCACTGTTGCTTCATTTCTCCAATTTTCTAGCTAGTGATCCTACAATTCGCCCCAAACCTCGCTTGAGTGCCCCAAAAGTGGAAACAACATGCAATCCTGGCCTACATTCCCACTCGACTGGTGAAATTGTAGGACATATATATTTTCCACTAAACCCCCAATTCTGAATTATGTAGTCATGTGGCATCATGCGACGTGTTGGGTGTCAAAGATTCTAGGTCGAGGGCTAACAAATCTCCATGCCCCTTTCCCTCTACCAATGGTCATATCACGGGTCATACGACCCGAGGCTAGCCCCTCTCCTTCTGCTGTGCCCGTGGTTGCGTGGCTCCTTATGGCCTGGGTCTGGCACCTCAAGGCTGACCCCCTTTACTTCCACCTCTGGTCTCCTTACGCTCACTTTCCAACAACGTCGTATATGGGGCTATGGCTATGGGCTAGGTTAAGGCCTAGCCCTTGACCCCTTATCTATGGTCCCGTGGCGCTGGGGAGGCCAGGGGCTAGGGTTTAGCCTGAACTCCCCCATATGCGAATTATACAAACTTTAAATAATGTGTTTGCCATAGTTTTAACAAGAAATATTTGTGGCATGGTGGTGGAGGCATGTTGTGTGTGCTTCCAGGTTATTGTTTCAAATCCTATGGAGGTAGTTCAACCTCATAACAAAATTTTTAAACCAACCTTCAGAGGCCATGTGGCAACCCTCAGTTGGCCCATGGGGCCCTCCACTATTGGCCCATATACCTAGTCAACATAAAAACCAATAAAATATTCAAACCAATCACAACGAGACAAATTGTGAAAATCTATTGGCCAATAAAATTTGAATTTTTGGACCAATCAAGATAGGCCACATGGTAGCTTGCCACTAGCCCAAAATGTCCAGTCATATGTCTTTTTTTTCAAAATTTGCCTATTTTCCAATTCGATCAGAGTGAAATATTGAGATCATCTAATATCAGGTTTGAGTGAAACGAATTGTGTTGGATTCAGATCGCCGATATCTATACAGTCACTCTAGTTTCGGGCTCTGTCATACACTTTGAATTTTGAGCACTATTTTGATCCACCAGATCACTCCTCCCCATTGGAAGCTTTTAGACCTCCAAAAGCTCTTTATCGGTCAACAAATAGATGAAGGTATACTATCCCTCACCCTTCTAGTTTCAATCCAATGAAAATTTCTTGACTTTTTCACTTTGAGCTTTTCATTGAAGTGCATCACTTTCCTTGATTTTGGAGTCCTGGACTTTCTATCAATGATGACATATTTTTGCAATTTTTCAAGATAAGAAGAACATAAATATTCCTTTGAAGGAATCTAAACATTCCCTCCTCAGTCTTCAATCAATGGAAACTTAAAGAATTTCAAGTTCCTTTCACCTTGAACATTGTCCTCATGATGATGCTTAATATGTCTAGCCTTGCACTTGGATCGACTCTTTACCAAATGTGATTGCCATCGCCATCACCATGCACCATCTTTATTGAAAGCCAAAACATTATGAAACCCACAAGATGTTTTGGGACCAAATTCCTATTTCTCAAATAGCCTTTGCATTTGTTTTTTGACCTCTGCATGCTTTTACACTGACATCTTGTTCACACCAATGTTCAACAATGATGCATCCTTCTACAAATTCACTTCATTTTGTTTACCTCTTTTAGGAGGCAACATGTTAGACTCTTGAAACATCTTATCACATGAATAAAAAACTCAATGAAATCAGATTTCAAACTTGATTCATATACTTGAAAGGCTTTAGATTCCTCAAGATCTTCATGTTTGATCCTTAACAATTCAAAGTTCTGACTAACATTAACAATTCTCTTCATTTGTCCCACATTTACAAGAGATGCATTCAATTTCTTGTTATGTGCTCTAATAATGCACTCAATCCCATTCTTGAACAAATGATATTTGTTCTCATGGTGATGAAAAGTATCTCTCCTATCATAAAGATACAAACTTCCCAAAATAATACCACATATATCAATTGGAATTACATCAAGCTCTCCCTCATCTAAAAAGTTTGTAGTGATTGCAAATCTAAGTATGAATTTATTTGTCACCTACAATTTTGCATTCTAACATACACAACCTAAAGGATATGGTTTAGGATGAGGAATAGTTTCTAAATTCAACTTCTTCACAGTGTCTTTTGAGATAAGATTTGCTTGTGAACCACTATTAAACAATGTATCTATCTTGGTATGTTTTGAAATGACTCTAATATGGAAAATCTCTATTCTTGTTTTTTCATCTTGAGTTTCATTGAGACAATTTGAAGAACTAGTACTTGCAATTTCCTTACCTTTTAAACCCATGGTTGTGATCTTTATTTCATCTCCAAAATATGAACCTAAATCATGTTGTGTAGTTGCAACTATCTTCTCTTTCTCATTGTTTTTAAACTTTTTGGGTCTCATCTCTGAATGAAATTTCCAACAATGATATTCATCATGGCCCTCTTTGGAACAATGTTTACATGTAAATTTTTCTTTCTCCATCTTGATAGAAACATTCTTCTTTCCTTTTCCTTTAAACTTACCCTTTCCCTTTTCTCCAGACTCAAAGGAACTCTCACTAGTTTCTTCAGAAACATTTTTATCTCTTGCCTCTAAATAAGTTGTATGTACACAAACTTCATCTAGTTTTGTAGGGTTAAACATGAGAATGGTATGTCTCAAATAACTATGCAATCCTCCAATGTATTTGAGCAAAGTATTGTCAGGACAAATCTATACCCAAAATCAAATCCCTTTTCCTATATTCTTGAGTATAAGATTGCACATTTTTCCATTTAGCTTGTCTAATGTTTTTCCAATCCACAATAGCTTTCTGCATGTATGCTAATGGATAAAATTACGTTATTATTGCAACAACAAAATCATTCCAAGAGGATAAAACCTTACTATGTTTCTTCATGTCCTCTTGAGTGTTGGCTTCCCGCCAAATTAGTGTTGCACCTTCCAATATAAGAGAAGCAAGTTGAATCTTCGTTTCATCATATTTGATTATTTGTATCCTATAATACACTTCAATCTGACGAATCCAATTATCTAATATCTTTTCATTTATGTCTCCATTGTACATAGGCAATTCAAACTTAATGTCAATCTTAAGAAAATGAGTTTTACCATGATTCCTTGGGGAGTTTGGATGTGTTTGTGAAAGGGTAGAATAATTTGAAGATGAGGATGGGGATCATGATAGAGGTGAAGGTGGTGGTTTGTCACCATTCCCTCCATTCTATTTCAGAGGCTTGTCTCCTTTTCCTCCATCTCCTTTTGGAGGTTTTGATATTTCTCCATACAGTTTGGAATTCCTGTCCTCATACAAAACCTTAACCATCTCATACATCTCAAAGAATGCCTTTATGAAAGTTTTCTCATCTCAAACATCTCTTTAGGACCTTCCTCATGTGCCATGACTATTGGAGCTTGAGGTGTGTTTTTTCTCCTTGAAAACATTTGAGATCTTGGCTCCAAAAGTTCTCCTTATCCTCTTTTGAACTTCAACTTTGTAAGAATTAGAAAAACACTTGCAAAAAAATAAAATATTCACAATAACCTATTGCTTTCATACCGAAATGATCTGTATGTGAAAATTTGAAGACTTTTAACAATTTGTAAGTTAAAATTATATGCATCTTGGGTAGAGGATCAATTTACTAAACAAATAAACAAGTACATTTTTACCAAAGTTTATATCCAAACAGAGACACATAAACATATCTGAAACACATAACACAAATCACGATAAAGGAGTTCACCCCTCTCTTAGGCTACATCTCCTGGTCCAACTTCCAATGTAGGGCCTCTTTCATTGAATATGCTCAAAAGTGTGATTATATTATTTAAAATTATCAAACAATAGCATTATTGTCTCCAATGGGTCCAACACTATAAAAAACCCCCATTTTGGTTCTTTCTGCACCTCATTTGGATAAAAATTGAGTAAGTTATGATTGTTTCTTCATTTCTCAATTTTCTGGCTAGTGATCCTAGAATTCACCCCAAACCTTGCTAGAGTGCCCCAAACATGGAAAATACGTGCAAACTTGGCCTACATTCCTGCTCGATGGGTGAAATTGTAGGACATATAACTTTTTCATTAAGCCCCCAGTTCTGAATTTTGTGGTCATGTGGCATCATGCCATCGTGTTGGGTGTGGGAGTTTCCGAGACGAGGGTTAATGAATCTTCACTCCCCTTTCCCTCTGCCGATGGTTATATCATGGGTCATACGACACGGGGCTGGTCCCTCTCCTTCCTTCATTCATGTGGTTTCATGGCTCCTTATGACCTAGGGTTGTCTCCCTTTACTTCTGCCTTCGATCTCCTTACGTTGGCTCTCCAACTGCATTGTATATGGGGCTATCGTCGTGGGCCAGGCTAAGGCCTAGCCCTTGGCCCCATGCCTACGCTCCAATGGTGTTAGGGTGGTCAGGGGCTAGGGATTATCCCAGTCCTCTCCACCATATTCACATTATACAATCTTTAAATAATGTTTTTTCCCATAGTTTTAACAAGCAATATTTGTGGTGTGGTGGTGGAGGCATGTTGTTGTGTGCTGATAGGTTGCGGTTTCAAATCCTATGGAGGTAGTTCAGCCTCATAATTTTTTTTTAAACCAACCTCCGGAGGCCACATGGCAACCCTCGGTCAGCCCATGTGGCCCTCCACTATTGGCCCATATACCTAGTCAACATAAAAACCAATAAAATATTCAAACCAATCACAACGAGACAAATGGAGAAAATCCATTGGCCAATAAAATTCAAAATTTTTGACCAATCAGGAGAGGCCAAGTGGCAGCCTTCCACTGGCCCAAAATGTCCATTCATCTGTCCTTGTTGCCAAAATTTGTCTGTTTTCCAATTCGATTAGAACGCGATATTAGGAGCATCCGATTTTGGTTTTGAGTGAAACAAATTGTGTTGGATTTAGATCATCAAGATCTATCCAGTTGTTCAAGTTTCAAGCTCTGTTGCACACTTCACATTTTGAGCACTATTTTGATCCACCAAATCACTATTTTGTTGTCCCCTTGAGATATCGAAATATCCTTTTTACAACAATGACATGGGATTCCTTTGGTGCTGCTTGGAATCTTGCAACTTGCCTAAATGTCTGCATCACATCTCACCTAGAAGATGTTACATATAGAAGACTACCAATCATAGATCTATACATCCTCTAATCCACATCTTTAGATGAGTCATCTATGCTCAACTGGCAACCTATCACCATTGGGGTGAGAACCAGTTTACAATCTTCCATTTGAAATCTCTTCAACATTTCCTTGATATATTTGGTTTGAAAGATAAATATTCCCTTATCTTGATGAGATATTTGAATTCCCAAAAAGTATGTCAACTCACCAAGTATTGACATCTCGAACTCACTCTACATATTTGTAGCATACATTTTACTTAACTTATCATCATCACTCCCAAAGATTATATCATCCACATATACTTCAATAATCTCCAGGCTATCATGTTCAATCCTTATATAAAGGTTGTTATCCACACTTCCCTTCTTGAATCCTTGTTGTAATAAATACCTGTCAAGGTGGGCATACCATGCTCTGGGTGTCTATTTGAGACCATACAACACTTTCTTTAACCTGCAAACATAATATTTCTTGTCAGTGAGAAAAAATTACCTTAGGTTGTTCTATATATACTTCTTCTAATTCTCCATTTAGAAATGCTAATTTGACACCCATTTGATAAAATCTAACACAACTTTGATCTTTCTCGAACATGCATAAGCCAAGAACATCCTAATAGCTTCCATTATGGAAATAGGAGAAAATGTTTCTTCAAAATCAATTCCTTCAACCTGTGCATATCCTCTGCAATTGCCTTGCTCTTGCTAACATGTCCAACCTCATTTAACTTGCTCCTGAAAACTCGTTTTGTCCCAATGAAATTTTTATCTTTTGGTTGTGGGACCAATTCCCAAGTGTCATTCTTATAAATTTGATCCAATTATTCATTCGCAGTAGCTACAAAATTTTCATCTTGACTGTCTTCTTCAAAAAAATTTGGCTCAAATGTAGCTAAGAGAGCAAGATGGGCTTGTTGTGGTACACGAAGTTGGCAATTTATTCTAGTTCCTATTCCTTCATTGGTATCCCCAATGATATGATTTGATGGATGATTCTTTTGATACCATTCTTTGGGGGCCTTTGGGGGTGTTTCTTGTTCAACTTGTTGTTCGTGTCTTATCTCTTCCTAGTTGGTAGTTGTTTCCTTATTCAACTGTGCTTGCTTTGTGACTTCTTCTTTGACCTTTTCTGGTTCTAACTCGCGTATCTTTGATTTTCTTGAAGAGGAGCTTTCCTCATTAACCTTTGAGCCATAATATTCATTAAATGTTACATTGATGCTTTCAATTATTTGTTTAAGTCTTTGATTGTAACATTTATAAGTTTTTTTTTTGCAAGAATAACCAACAAAAATACCTTCATCTACTTGAGAATAAAAATTTCTTGTTTCTTGATATCCTCTTTTATTGTAGCATTTGCTTCCAAATATCCTAAAATATTTGACATTTGTTGGTCTTCCTTTCCAAAGTTTGTATGGAATCATATTACTATTGTTTCTAAGCAAACTTCTGTTCAAAATAAATATAGTTGTATCATCTGCTTGAACCCAAAACTTTTCATCTAATTTTGAATCATTTAGCATTGTTCTGGCAATTTCTTGTACAATTATATTCTTCCTTTCAACAACTCCATTATGTTGCGATGTTCTGGTTGTTGAGAACTGCCTTTTTATTCCATTTTCTTCACAAAAATTCTGAAATGCTTTGGAGATAAATTCGTTGTCGTTATCAGATCTCAAACGTTTAATATTTAAATCAGTTTCATTTTCAACCATTTCCTTGTAGATCTTGAATGTTCATTCAAATTCCTTAGGCTATTTCTTCAAGAAACTAACAACTATCATCCTCGTATAATAATTTGTCATTAACATAAAATATAATTCACCATTCAATCCTCTAGTCCTCATTTGTCCACACAGATCAGTATGTATTAATTCCAATGGTTGTGATGTGAAGTGTTATTTTGTCTTCTTTCCATGTCGACAATGTTTACATACAACGTTGGTTGGTTTTTAAATCAATGGCATTTGAAGCAATACAACTTATAGCTTGTTGACTTTAAATGTAAAATACACAAACATATTTGTAATATATATATATATATATATATAATATATATATATATATATATAAGTGAGTAGAACGTTATAATGAGGACCTGCTTAATACCTAGTAGGTGTCTTTTTGTGACTGGGCGTGTCTTTTAGACCATGCATTTTCACTTAATTAATGACTACTTAACCAATCATTACATGATTATTTAGTATTTACGTTTATTTACATTTATTTGTTTATTTTATTTCATCCAATTTATGTTTGTAACATTGCCCCTTCCTTCAAAATATTTGTCCTCAAAGCTTATTGTTAGTAGTTTCCTTCACTTTAACCTTGAATAGTTGTCTTCGCTTGGCTCACATCATTTTTGATAACCTCGAATAATTCTCTAATGATATTATTTTGGAACTTGGTTTTTTTTAAATAAATAACTATATATATATAATATTTAAACAAATCAATTTTATATATAAACTATATAAATGTTTCTAATAATATAGTAATATATATTTGATTTATTATGTGTAATAATCTATTAAAATTGTGATTCGAATAAGTACGAACTATTCCAAATGGGCATGTGCTAAGGTGTTCCATATTTTTTTTAACACAACATGCTCCGGTGTTCCATGTTTTTTTAATGCAACAACATATTGAGGTTAATGATGGTGTGTTTTTGAAAGGCAGGCCCAAGAAATCGTGAAACACATGGTGACTATGGATTTCGACCCGAGGTAAAACGAAAATGCAACATGGAAGATAGCGTGGAATGTGACAAAGTATTGGATAATTCGTGTCCGATGTTTGGCAACAGATGAACGATGGGGTAGACGTGGATGCGATCAACGATAGGAGACTGTCGAATAGGATGGATAGGGGATAGTCGAGCATAGACTCTTGTCAGGACATGAGCACAGGAACATAGATGTTGTTGGGAACATCGGTGCCGACAAGAAGTTCCAATTCCAAACCTTCGAATAATAGAATACAGATACAACGTTGAGCCGAAAGACCAATGTCCTTTTTGTTCCCTTTATTGGATGATTCATTTATAAAAACCCTCCAAAGCATTTAAAACTAGGCGGCCTGGGTCAATTCCAAACTACAATGTTGCAGGAACCTCCTCCCTAAGGGCTGCAAGAAATTTCTGGTTTTCTAATAGAAATTTGAGAATCACTTTCACATCCATTTTTTCACATAATTGTTTCGATTGAGGGTGTGGCTTCACTTCAAAAGCTACTCCAAGTTTACGAGCCCCAGATTTATCAGGATACTTTTCATCTTTATCAAAGGTAGGATCAACGGGTTCTATGTTTGTAACAGATGAACCATTTACCTTATTTTCAGCAACTTCAACAGTTTTTGCAGAAGCGTCTACAAAAACTTCCATCTATTTTGAGTGAACCTAAATAATGATAGCAAGAGAAACATATTTTTTTCTCTTGTACACGGGCCAAAGAAGTCTGCTCCTTAACTCCAACAACTTCATCTCACCTCTCAACCATTGGTTGAGTTCCCAAGGCCTTAGCCTCAAATTTTTTTTCTTTCTCAATTAACTCATTAACCCTCTTCTTCAAAGTTTCGTGTATACAAGAAAAATGATGTTCCAAGTCCTTCCATTGGATGGTACAATTTTGTATACCATCTCTGTGTACATCAAGTTCCTCAATGTATTTCTATAGTTGCTCTTTCTTTGAAACAATGGATTCAATTGTTGTAACAATATGTTTGATGTCAACCATACCTTTAACCCTGATATCGAATGATAATGTCGGTTCTAGATCTTGCGGTCAATCTTCAAGCTCAAATCCATTTTTAAGATCATCTTCATTCTCAACATAATCTAAAATTGACATAACCTCTTTTGCATCAAGATCAACTTCCTCATTGTTATGATATTGTTCATCTTCATGTTTTTCAAGATAGTCCTCATCCACATCATCTTCATCTGGATCATCATCTTGATCAATATCATTCTCATATTCATCATTATCTATTATATTTTCATTTTCATTATCATTGTTCTGATCAACATCTTCTTTTCCAATTTTACTAAACTACTCCATGAATTCAGGACATGAACGTAATGGCATATTATGCGGTGAACAATGTTCAAAGACTCGCATGGTTATATTGTGTGGCATGGCTCTGATACCACTGAAGCAACAAAACTTATAGCTTGTTGACTTTAAATGTAGAAATACACAAAGGTACTTATAATAATAATATGTTAATATATATAAAATTTACAAGTGATGTAGAATGTTTCAATGAAGACCCATATATATGCCTGAGCGGGTGCCATATCGTGACTAGGCATGTCTTTTAGACATGCCTTTTCACTTAACTAATGACTACCTAACATAATCATTACTTGATTATTTAGTATTTACATTTATTTATATTTATTTATATTAATTTATGTTTATTTTATTTCATCCAATTTATGTTCGTAACAACATTTCTCTCACAACTTCCTTTTTGCTAATTCTAACAAGGTTATCAAAGTTTATATGTCCCATTTATCTATGCCATAGCAAAATGCCATCTTCTTTTGTCAAGAAACATCCTTTAACGACCTCATCCAAGATGTATATTTCATTTGGAGCTCTACTTGCAGTAGCCACAAGCTGACCATATTTTTATTTTCTTGTTTCACATTTCTTTGAGTCAAATAACATTGTGTGTCCTTGATCACAAATTTGACCTACACTTAGCAAATTGTGATTCATATTTTGAACAAGAAGCACATCTTGTTCTATAACATCCTTGCTTCCAAGCTTGACGGTACCTATTCCTATGAAATTTGAAGATCCATCATTTCCAAAGGATATCGTTCCATATTTTCCTTCCTTTAAAGATATAAATTTATTCCCAATGATATGTGTAGAACAATTGCCATCGACATACCAAACATTCTTTTTAATTTGAGCCTTTAATACAAGAGTGCACATTCAATTTTCTTCTTCCAGACATATTCATTTCAATTCTGTTGTGATTCCCTTGAGGGGAACATAAACTTGCAATCCTTAGCCAAATTTCCAAAGTTTTTGCATTTATAGCATTCTACTTCATTTCTTAACCAACCAAATCAGTGATAATTTTGTCTAAATTTTGCTTGCATATTTTTGGAATAGATATTCCTAAAAGATCTTCCATAGTTTCTTTCATAAGTACGACAATCTATAGCTTTGTGACCAAAATTTCTACATGAATTTTAAAAACCATAAAAGGTGGGTTGATACTTGGGAAGAAACCTTCTTCATGGAATTGTTTTCCAAGAGTCTTATTGTCTATCTTGAACCTTTGTTTTAGCTTGGAAACATTTTTGTTTGGTAGATCCTTCAACACAAATTTTTTGTGCATTTTCCCTTTCGGAGTTTGAACCCTTTTCAAGGATTTATTTGTAGCCTAGATCAATCCTGTCATTGTATGACCTTTGGTTGCTGATGAGCTCATCCAAATTTTTATAACTGTTAGCAAACTTTTGCAGAACATTTCCCTTTTTCACTTCCTTTCGAAGAGATATTATTTGAACTTCTAGTTCTTCCCTTGCCTCATTGCTTTCTTTTAACTCATCCTTGAGTGATTCTTCAATTCTTTTGGCTTCTTCTAAATTTAATCTGAGGTTGATAATTTCTTCTTCATTCCTTTTGTTGAGATTCTTTACCTCCAATTCGGTTTCTAGAAAATTAAAATTTTTCCTTTCTGCTTTGAGTTCTTTTATAATTCTGACAACTTCATTTTGAAATTCATTTTCAGCCATTTCTTCTTCTTCATCAGATGCTTCCATCTTGTTATGATTAGCCATAAATAATACTCTTTCTTTTTTTTCTTCATCACTATCACTTTCTTTTTTAGATGAGGAACTATTTTCCTTGGAGACGAAGTTTTTCTTAAACCCTTTCTTCTTACCTTGATTGTTGAAATTTATTTGACCTTTCTTTCCTTTTGTAAATGTTTTATTCTTATGGGAGAACTTAGTAACAAATGGCCTATCTTACCATAGTCAAAACATACTAATGAAAGTTTTCCTTTATACTTACCTATTCCTCTTTTCATCTTCCTTGTAATGTACACAAATTCTTCATCTGAAAGTCCTACTTCTTCTTCTTCTTCTTCCTCTTCGCAACAACTAGATCTAGGTTTGGGTACCTGTTTTCCCTTCTCGATTTTCTTGGATGTTGTGAATGTAGTTTCTATATTGGATGATCCATCTTCTTCTTCAATCCTCATTTCATAAGCTATAAGTATCCCATGTAGTTCGTCTATACTCAAGTTGCTTAAATCTAATCTATCTTCTAATACCGAAACCTTGGGATTAAATCTTGATGGAAGAGTTCTCAGGACTTTCCAAACCATGACCTTCTTATCAAATGATTCTCCTAATCCTTCTAAGGCATTTGTTATTTCATCTACACGTTGAAGGTAAGCTATGATGTTCTCATCTTCTTTCATCCTTAGTTGTTCAAATTGAGCTCTGTAAATTTGAAGTTTTTCTTCCTTGACCTTCGAGTTTCCTTCATATATATTCTGAAGCTTGTCCCATACTTCCTTAGTTGTTTTACAACCCAATACCTTAACATATATAGATTGAGTGAGTCCACTTATAATAAGATCATTTTCTTTAGCATCATTTACAATATTTTTCTTACCTTGTTCATCTTTTGTTTCTTGGTAGCCCTGCTCGACAATTTCACAAAATTCATATCATTGCGCAAGTAAATGAACTTGCATCCTTGCACTCCAAAGTGCATAGCCATTAAAGAGAGGAACTCTATTCTTGGTGTACTCCATGACATCCTTCCAATTATTAAATTGTTATTAAAGGAACCAAGCTCTGATACCAATTGTAGGGGGGTGAATCAATATTTCTTAGCAATTATCACTTTATTAATCTTTTTCAAAGCATTAGTTAATCTTCAGTTATTGTTATTATTGTTTAATAAGAGCAGTGAACAACAATGAAAAAATAGAGACAATAGGCTCAAGATTTTTAGGTGGAAAACCCCCCTACGAGTCAAAAACCACTGAACGCTTTTCTAATAAGTTCTTTATTCTTTAGCCCCAACTGAAAAGAAATCTACAACTTCCTAGAACTCTAGAAAAAAATTATTCTGTAGATCCAAATGGAAGGACTCCCCAACACCCTGGTTTTATCAGCAGTTAGCTGATAAGATGCGCCAACACCCTAGAGAGCCCCAACTCACCCTAGCACCACCCTACCACCTTGCAGTGTTTACAGGCCCCAACATCAAGGTGACTTCATTCGCCATCCTAGCACCACCCTACCACCTTAAAGACAAAAAATTGAATACAAAAAGTGTGGACTCATGTACTAGGGACAATGATCCACAGTACAATGATATTTAAATTATTTTCTTGGCTAAAGAATAACGCTAAGACATAAACCCTTGTCCCAACAGAACAAGAAACCTTGTCCCAACTTCAAACCAACATCCTTTTCCCATGACAAATTTGCCTTCTTCAACTCTAGGAAATGACACAAACTTTTTACTATGTTTGAATTCAATTTACAAAAGGACTCTAGGACAATTTTTTTAGAATTCTTACAAGACTTGATAATTTTTATACAGATTATCCTTGATGCTGATGATGAAGCTTGCTGTAGAAAGTGGTCAAGAATGATGGGATGCTCTGCCTGTCATTTTTTGATGTTGCTGCAAGTGATACTGGACCTTAAGGCTCTACTTCTCTCTTGTCACTACTTGTGATAAATGGATTTGGCTTCTTCTCTTTGATGTTTAGACCTTGTCTAGCTGTCAGTTAAACATTGTAGGATTCATTTATTGGAGAGACTTCAATTCAAATTTATGAGCTCTAAATATCTTGTACCTATAATAGAAAATGTCCAAACGAATCTCCAATTTCCAAAAACAAAACAAGGAACACCCTATACCCAAAAATGCTCTCAACAAATACTAGGATCCAAAATATATTTGTGAACAATATATCAAAGAATTAAACCTTATATCCTAGTTCTATGCATGTAAACTTACTTACATAAATTTAAAAAACCAAATTGACATGGTATACGATATCTTCTACCTACAACATTAACCACAAGGCAGATTGAAATTAATAAGAAATACACACATAAAGCTTACCTTGCCGCCATGATCAGTTCTTGAGATATTGACACCTGAAAAATGATACAAAACTGAGCCTACTCAAGCAAGGATTTTCTTCACAAATATACCTAAATGGTAGCCCTAAACGGACCTAAAATCAGCCTAAAATATAGTCCTAACAAACTTAAACTTTCTTCACAAACAAACCGAAATGGTAGCCCTAATTAGACCTAAAATTAGCCTAAAATTTAGTCCTAACAAACTTAAACTTGCTTCAAAAACATACCTAAATAATAGCCCTTGTCAAGTGTAAGTTTATATCTTTGCCCAAAAATAAGAGGATTATACATGAACAAAATTTTGAGGTAAGGATCCTCTCTACTTTGTAATGGATGCCCTAATGCAACCACAATAGGATACTTCAGTAAGTCTTTAATCTTCTATTGGTAACAAAAGGGTGCGCAAGCAAATCCATGAACCTAATAAAATTAGTATGATTTTTAATAACTTTTATTATCTTGCGATAGAAATAGTTCAAATTCCTTTCACAACATTTTCCCTTCAAATTAGGCTTTTAGATTGCTACCTTAGAGAATGTTCTAGAGCTTGATCTTCATGACAGATGACATAGAGGCCTTTTTCATGTTTTGCTGATCTGCAATGCCTAAAGAATTAACACTCTGGTAGTGAGGTAACACCGAAACTCTAAATGCCAAAGAAACCAACACCCAAATAAATTCCAAGCCACTCTTTTGATCTTTCGCTATCTCCACAGGGCCGAGATTGTTTCAGAATTGTATTAATTCAAGCGCATATCATAAGAGTAGGTATAGGCTTCCTTTTTATAGACAAGAAGGTGAACGTTGAGGGGCTTTTGATGTAGACGTTGGAGGTTTAGGAATTAAAAAAAAAAAAAAAAAAAAAAACAACATGTTGCATGTCTTGTGGACTAAGGAAATAGGGTGCTAGCTCTTTTGAAAATTTTCAACCTTAATTATTCGAGACCTTTTGATTTTCCTAGCCATTAAGGGTTTCTTTTATTAAACCGTTGGAGAAAAGAATGATCCCTTAAAATCATGTTAATTCATTTGATAAGGAAAAATAATTTATCAAAATAATATAATTTTATTAATAATAATTAAATAATAATAACTAACTCTTAATATTGTGTAAATTCTTAGAAATATAGAAATTTGAAATCAATGATTGGCTTGGTGCATATGGTCCCACCTAGATAGTGAAGTCAATGATTGGTTTACGGTGAGAATCCATGTCATATATTGACAACTGTTAGTGAATAAGGTGTCATGTCTCTACCCTTGGGATTTTAGCCCACAAAACTGGGTCTTCAACTTCAACCTCAATTTTCTCTCCAACCAAGAGGAACCACTAGGCATACCATATATCAATGGAAACATCTCATTGGGAAGAATCTATCTAAAAGGATCTTGACACAAGATTCCATGAATTTCCATGTCAAATTTTCCATGGAAGATCGGGGTAGTTCCTGGTGTTGCTTGAGTTGACATCAATGACAACCAACTATCAATGTAATAGAGACTAAGTTGATAATTTTAAGGATTGTAATAATTTCTAGTCTTACTTACATGTAAGACATACTAATTAACTAGTAATTTTTGAATTCAAGCTTCTATGATCCATAATATGTATGACAAAAAATCTTTTGGTGAAAATATAATAGACAAGATTTTCTCCTATATGATTTTCACTGAAAGATTTTTTGTCATACATATTAATTAGTATTTAAAGTAAATTAGTTAGTTCATAAAAATTAGTTAGTTCTAATTAATTTAATATGAATATTAAATAAAATTGATAATATTCATTAAAAAATAAATAATAAATATAAAATATATAATATATATTTTTTTAATATATTTTATAGTGTTTAAAATTTAGAATTAATTTATATTATTTATATATATATATATATAAATTAATGTATATCTATTTTAAATCTGGGATATATTAATTTAGTGTGGAAAGTGATATGCAAACCTAAGGTTTTCATTTCAAGATGCATTTCTGTGGACACTTAATACTCTCTCTCGAAGTTAAAATGGATCTTTCTATATACACACACACAAAATACATACTATTTGTTAATTTGAAATTACACATTTTTATTTTCAGGAACACATCAATAAAATGTTTTAACCATTAAAAATATTTTATTCAATCTGCGTTTTGAAATATTTTATTTATGATCTACATTGTTCGCATTAAAAGTAAAAATACAAGATTTTTTTCACTTTCAATTAAATTGATATTTTTTTGTTATTAAAATATTTTTAAAATATGGTCCCATAGGGGTAAGCTCAATTGGTGATTGACTAGATAAGGTTCAAAACTGGGAGACTTGGTTTACTAGGAAGAGGATGGGCCCCACACACATATATATTAAAATATGATATATTATTACACATTTCTTTATTATAATTATTAGTAATATTTTAACTTAAATTATATTATATATATATTAATATATATATTGCACGTGTTTTTCTCCTAAGAGGTCATAGGTTCAAACTAGAGAGGTAGAGTATGTATGCCTTCGTAAACTTAGTAGTGAAATCACTGTGCGGAGGTGGAGCTCGGTCCCTTGTCCCACAAGCAAGGGGTCTCATATACCAATGTGGTGTCTGGGTTGGCTGTGACCTTAAAATTGGATAATAATAGTTGTAATATTAGTTAAAACTAACTCAACTCCACACATATATATTTATTATAATTAAGTCATGGTTACTGGGTGCAAGCCACTGAAGTGATGATTGATGCTATGTGATTTATTTCACTAATTTCAATCCCATTTCTTCACCCTAGTGAGCATCACACGATGCAATGAGTGCTAAGTGGACCATTTCATTTGATTTAACTTGGAAATTACACCTATGAATATATATTAGAATGATTTCACTTTGTATGTGGTATAATAACTTAGAATATGATTGACGGCTACTGGATTCTATTGGAAAGAGAAAACAGTTGGGTAAAGAATGAATGTACTGCCATGATGCTCGCCATTATTACGAATACAGTGGTGGAAAGATTAATGAATATGGACAGTTGCTGGCAAACTGACAAATTCATAGGCGCTCGCCATTATTACGAATACAGTGGTGGAAAGAGTAATGAATATGGACAGTTGCTGGCAAACTGACAAATTCATAACATACCTATGGGAATGAATATTTGCATGGATGCATTGAAATATTTGCATATCTAAAATTGTGGGAAATGGACCACCCATCATGTTGTTCTGGTCTACCCCTCCCCTCCGAGGCGTTTATAATTACAGGATAATTGCAGTTTACTTTTGATTGCTGGTCTGGTCTGCTCTGACACAGTTTAAAAATAGATACCTTCCCTTCCGTTGCAACTACTGCAAAAGCGTGCGTTTGACAAGTATTCCCAAGTTAATAATTTATTATTGCTCGGATTATGCAAGGTATCTTAGAAATATGGAATACACGTACTAATTTCATGAACAATGGTTCAGGCCAGGTTGTCTGGGGATTGGGAAGCCAAACATTTCACACTAACCTACCTAATTTGTTGTTTTGTGATCCGCTTTCCATCGATCCTAACCTTCTGTCTCTCGTTATATATGTTGGTACTCGTTGCTGCAGAAACAACTCTATATTAATGCTGGCGTTGCCCCCGCGAATACATTGACATTGAAGGTGCGTTTTTCTATCAAGTACTAAATTGCTGCAATTGTTTCAGTATTGAGAAAAGTTAGTGCTTTAGATATACTACATTGGTTGGTTTCAGTATTGCGAAAGGCTACCCTGCTTTAAATAGGCAGTATATGGGGTGGTTCTCTGTTCAGACTTCTTGTCCATTTATTTACTTTACTACATTGGTTGGTTTCAGTATTGGGAAAGGCTACTCTGCTTTAAATAGGCAGTACATGGGGTGGTTCTCTGTTCAAACTTCTTGTCCATTTATTTATTTTACTTGTGCCTGCAGCCCCATTTCATTTCATGTTTGCTTGCCTTTTGCTTCCAGGCATAACCAACCATTGGTTCTATATAATCTAATCTAGTGGTATCAACCTACTTCCTAAAGAATTATGCTCCCCGCCAGCGGTTTTCTCAGGGAGTAGGAAGTCCCGAAGAATTGTGCATGCCCCTCACAACTATTTCGAGTGGTGCACAATTGCTTTAATTTTTTTCGTATTAGTTTTTTATCCATTTCTCGTTGGTGATATGGTCAAGTAAGTAACTTTTGAATGATGAAAAAGTTCAAAATCGTCCAGAAGAATTTTTATGTTTGGCAAAGAGTACTATCAGTTGGCAAGTGAATGAATACTGTGGATTCCATTATTGCTACCAAGTAGAAAATTTGACGAATTCCCTGTGATCAGCAAATGCTGCTCTCGTTGCAAGAAGATATGCATTGTGTGTTTGTTTTGTGGATATGATATTAGTAAGGATGTCACCGTGCATTTGGAACTATGCCTTTATGGACCCCATATTTTTTTGGATTCTTATGTACATTGCAGATTCCAAGAATTAATGGTAAGGATAAAGTTTCATTATTTGACCCCTCTTCTTTGTCAGATTCTACAATATTCCCTAATTTGCAATCTAACATAAATTCAGCCCCTTTGCCTAACACTCTCATTCTTTCAAACATACAACCTACGATAAATCCTCTTGTTCTTTGGGATTTTAAGGCTCCTCTCAATTCGGTGCTTTCATTGGGCAGAGATTAGAAGGTACCAAGGAGTTAATGGTGGAGAAGCATGGTGGAGAAGCAAGGATTAATATAATGGATACTACCTAAATAAATTTTTAAGTTGTAATTTATTTTTATTTTTATTTTTAAATGCTTATTACTATCATGATATATCATCTAATGTAAATGATTGTTTTAAATGATTAATGTATCATAAGTGTTACATCCTAAAATCTATGTTTTTGTTAACTATATTCAAGAGTCATGTAGATATTCAAGGTATTTATGGTTTAGCTCTTAGCACTTTTTTATTGCCATCTTGTATCTCTAAACCATCGTAGTGTTATATTACAAATGTTGTATATTAAACTGTTACATGTTTAAAAGACTAGTGGCGGAGGCACTTGGAGCTAGTGAATTTCAAGATGAAGAATGGAAAATGATGATGCATTTTAGTTTCTGAAATAAAATTTTTAGGTCAATCAATGTATTATAGGAATAAACATAAGAAATCCATGTGAGTATCATTGCACTGTAATAAGAACCATTGCATTGTAATAAGAAACTTATGAACGTCATGCTAGAACTAGTGCCTTTGTGGCCAAGTCTTAGCTCTAAGGTATATTTCCCCCCACATCATTAAACTACAACAAACATGCTTTATCCAAGGGTGGCTCATCCTAAATAATGTAATTGCTGTATGGGAAGGGATGGAGTAAGCGCATTGTATTACGCTCAAAGAACTCTTCATATTGTTGGACTTTGAGAACATTTATAAAATATTCATCGCCGAGGGTGTGTGAAATTTGTTGAACACTTTTTGTTGATGTATTACTCTGTTTCATTTATCAATGACACTAAGTATGAGGGTGTTAGATCTTTGGCTTAATAAGGAAAATGTGATCTATTATTACACAAATTCATATTTCTTGAAATGAAGTCTTTAAAGCTAAAGTATAACTTAAATGAAACTCAGCAACTCTTCTGAGGTGCTTCTGTACTTTAAGAAAACTAAGCAACTTTTCTCAAGTGTGTTTTGGTACTCTAAGATTGTTAGAATTTAGGGTAATGAGTTCCAAGATGATGTGAAATGTAAATCCAATAAAAATATCTTTGAAAGAAATTTAGGGTATAGTTGATGAAAGGGCAATAGACTAGCACCTTATCTTCATACTATTTTTGGGGCAAATGGGGTCAACCAAGGACTCCCTTAGGGGAAGGCAAGTGGATCAAAGGGGATATGTAGGATTGTCCACTTTTGACCCTAAAAGATCCATCTAGTATTTTACAAAATAAAAAAAGGTTTAAGGGGAAATTCTTTAGAATTATTCTTAGGATTTTCAAGGTGACATTTATATAAGAAGAAACCAAGAGAATGCATCTTATCCACTAAAGAGCACAACTACACTTAATAATCATCCATACATAAATCCAACAAAATTAGAGAGACAAGTTAGTCATTAAATCATGATCATCCATAAAACCTAGCCATGAAAATCAATAAAAGTGGAAAATCATTCATAAAACCATCTCCACAAGAAGTCACTCTAGTCATCCTTCCATAGCTTTTTAGAGAACTAGCAAGGTAGTAGAAATTTTATAGTTAGTTAATGGATTTCTCTCTCAATTCATCCATGAGTAAATGATGAATGATAACCAAGTAAATATCTATTTGTAGGGATATGCTCAACTTTATTTTACATTAAAATATTAATTTCTTAAATAAAAACCTTTAATTTGGTATATGAAAGGAAAAATACCCTCTTATATCATAAAATACGTAAAAAATTAGGTGGTCAAGCCATATACACAATGATCTAAAGACACAAACTCCTAAAGAGTAAGACATCTCTTTAAATGAGGGGATGAAAAACTTCAAAGCCACCACATTAGCTTCCAAAGGCTCTCTAAATGTGGGCATATTGTTTTCACTAATGAGACAACATTATTAGGGGTTGGCCCCTTAATACCAATTTCAAATGTGTCACACTTAACTTAAAAAAACTCCATGAAATATGCGAGAATGGCCCCAATATTGAGGATACTCAACCCTAAATTCAAAATATGCAAATGAGTTCTTCCAAGCCACCTCCAAAAAAATGCATAGGTCTATAGTAATTAAATCTCTAATAAAGCCATGGGTAAAGACTCTATAAAGAGGGAAAGAACCCTCCAATTTACCTCATAGAGCAATGAGTAATGTATCCAAGACATGGTAGTCTTTTTTAATGTGCAAGAAAAACTACTTCTCATAGTACATGTGATCTTCAAACTAGACAAGTTAGATTCCAACATAGAAAAATGTCAACAAATCAAAAGAATTTCCTTGAAAAGGGTCTAAGACTTTCTAATCCTGTTCAATGCCAAAGACTATAAAAGCTAGCCCTTGGCTCTTGTATATACATGTAGGTTCAATGAAATTGTGTTTAATTTCAACTTAATCAAACTCTTAAAATGCTCTCTCTCTCTCTCTCTCTCTCTCTCTCTCTCTCTCTCTCTCTCTCTCTCTATATATTTATTTATCTCTCTCTATATATATATATTATATATATATATAATATATATATATATATAAATGCTCTATTATCTGCAATGTCAAAGCCTATAAAGGCTGACACTTAGCTTTTGTATATAGAGGTAGGTCCAATGAAATTGTGTTTAAGTTCAAACTAATCAAACTTTTTTAAAAGGGTGTCTATGTGTGTTTGTGTAGCATCAATGCTCTATTACCCTCATATTATCTGCATGCTAAAGTTACCCATCCTTTTATTTCTATTGTATTGTTGGCTCATCAAATAAATTACATAATACAATTTTCCAAATTTACATTGTAGCCATAGTATGTCTCGATATGCTCCTTGCACTATCTATTCAATAGTAACGTTTGAAAATATGTGTCTCAAAGAAGATCCAATTTAGTTGTGCAACATCAGGGTATCCACCACGAAGTGTTCTACACTTGTAGAAAATTGCATCAAACTTGTTAAGCATGGGAAAGATCTATATTGATTGTGCTCAAGATCAACTGCAATTTTACTTGTTGATTCTAATTTAATGGCCACATATTTTAGGTCTTGAACTAAATTTTAATGGTTTACTCTCCCATGTGGTTTCACCTCTCTCTTAATCTCTAATCACATGATCACTTCTCGCCATATCAACTAATGAAATCTTTCTATATATATCTTCTCCAACTAGACCATATAAGCAGTTTATATGAATTGTAACCATGAAATGAGAATGCTTGCACCTATAAATGCTCTTGTGTTCTACATCATGTTATTATAATCCCATTTTTAGTACTCTTGCAAAGTCTGTTAGGTTTTCAACCCTTTCTTCAACAAGTTTTACAAAAGATCCAACTTGGCCTATTTGTATAGATGTGCTTGTGTCATGAACCTTTTCATTGTGAAGCCTCAACACAATATGTGGATGTAAATGTAGAGCTAGATATGCTCTCAGGATTAGATAAATCAAGCAACTCCTCAAATAATATACCAACATGTACCCATGTTCTATCAAACATCTAAAGGGATCTAAGTTCTTAAGATGTAATTTTTTTACCATTTAATTCCATGTAATATATTAACTCCTTAATATTTCCTTTTTTTAGCTTATATGAATTGTAACTTTGAAATAGGAATACTTGCACCTATCAATTTTTTTTTTCTACACCATATTATTGTAATCCCATTTTTAGTATGCTCTGCAAATAATCTACCAACCTAGATCCATGTTCTATCAAATGTAATTTTTTTATCATTTAATTCCATGTCATATATTAACTCTTAAAAAATGAGAATGTTTGCACCTATCAATGCGTTTGTGTTCTACATCATGTTATTATTATCCCATTTTTAGTATTCTTGTGAATTCTGTTAGGTTTTCAACCCTCTCTCCAACGAGTTTTACAAAGATCCAACTTGGCCTATTTGTATAGTTGTGCTTGTGTCATGAGCCTTTTCATTTGAAGCTTGAACACATTCACATCGAATGTAAATGTAGAGCTAGATATGCTATCAGGATTAGATAAATCAAACAACTGCTCAAATAATCTACCAACATATATCCATGTTCTATCAAGCATCCAAAGGGATCCAATTTCTTAAGATGTAATTTTTTTACAATTTAATTCCATATAATATGTTAACTCCTTAATATTTCATTTTTTTAGCTTATATGAATTGTAATCTTGAAATATGGAAGCCTGCACCTATCATTGTTTTTTTTTTTCTACACCATGTTATTGCAATCCTATTTTTAGTATGCTCTTCAAATAATCTACCAACCTAGATCCATGTTCTATCAAATGTAATTTTTTTATCATTTAATTCCATGTCATATATTGACTCTTTAAAAATGAGAATGCTTGCACTGATCAATGCTTTTGTGTTCTACATCATGTTATGATAATCCCATTTTTAGTACTCTCGTGAAGTCTATTAGGTTTTCAACCCTCTCTTCAACAAGTTTTAGAAAAGATCCAACTTGGCCTATTTGTATAATTGTGCTTGTGTCATTAACCTTTTCATCAATCAAACAGCTCCTCAAATAATCTACTAGCATATACCCATGTTCTATCAAGCATACAAAGGGACCTAATTTCTTAAGATCTAATTTTTCTACCATTTAGTTCCATGTCATATATTAACTCCTTAATAGTTCGTTTTTTTAGTTTATATGAATTGTAACCTTGAAATGGGAATACTTGCACCTATAAATGCTTTTGTTTTCTACACCATGAATACTTGCACCTATCAATGCAATTACATTTAATTCCATGTCATATATTAATTGCCAATTGGGTCCATGCACATATTTAGGGAGTTGTGCGAGTTGAACATGGTACCTTGTACTCACATTTACTTTACATTTTCATGGGCTTTTTTAGTTTAAATGAATTGTAACCTTGAAATGGGAATACTTGCACCTATAAATGCTTTTGTTTTCTACACCATGAATACTTGCACCTATCAATGCAATTACATTTAATTCCATGTCATATATTAATTGCCAATTGGGTCCACCCGCATATTTAGGGAGTTGTGCGAGTTGAACATGGTACCTTGTACTCACATTTACTTTACATTTTCATGGGATTGCCAAGTGAGCTCCTTGGGGGGCTATATTAATTCCTTAATATTAAACGATATGGAATTAAATAATAAAAACATACACCTTACTAACATTGAGCTCTGAGTGTTTACATTCTAAAAACTATGTCACTACTAGGTTGAGCCCAAATTTCAGAGCCAAAATTTGGATGTTTGCACATAAATGGAAAAAAATTCACTTTGTTGTTAGTTGTTGCATATTTGTTGCACCGAGAGACACTCTACATCCCAATATGGGGGAGATGACAGGGGAAATATGCAAGCGTAATGTAAGATTGTATATCAACATTTTTTAAATATTAGCTCTTTTCACATGTGGACTTATAGAAAAATTAAAATATAACAAAAAATTAGCTCAACTAAAATTAAAAGATTAAAACTTAGAATTTTTTTTAATTGTTTTCAACCTTCATAATTTTGGAATTTCTTCTATTTTTTGATGTGGAGAAAAGTTGACTCAAATTATAAATTTGAACTTCTTCTATTGTTTTAATACAAAGAAAATTTATCTCAACTTCTTCTATTATTTTGATCCAAAGAAAAGCTACCTCTTATTATATATATATATATATATATATATATTCATTTTGTTTTGTTGTCCAAAGCTTCAAATATATTTTAAAATTATAATAGGTATGGAGTAAAATTTATCATCAGTGACTCAGTGGCCTGAAATGGTTGTTGTGTTTATACGCACCAAACTAGACAACCATATTGCAACCATAGTTCCAAGTAATTTCGTTTTCTTTTATTATCAATGAATTTCAGTCTCATAAATATAATTTTATTTTATCCTAACAATTTATGGTAACAAACCTAATAGTTTATGGTAACATCCCTAATGTAATATCGCATCTGCCTATCGAAACTTTGATATCGCAAATCATAAAGAGATGTCACATTAAAAACTGTGATTGTGATATTATTGCGCACTGACTGCACCACTATAACATAACTTAATGTAATATCGCATTCGTTGAATCACAAATTTCAAAAGGGATGACATGTTAAAATCGTCGTTTGCGATAAAGTTGTGGACCCAATTGAGTTATAACAAGAAGCTTTTTGGAATATCACATCTGTCAAAAGTAGGGGCATCAGTAATGTTAATATCAGAAGATAGAAAATTGTACAACTTGAAAGACCTATGATTTTTATGAAATTGTGATTGTGGGATTAAAGAAATGATGTGGCATGTGGGGACTGCTAGACGTCTATTATAATGTGGGTATAGCCTCTCCTATATGATTTTCGTAAATAAACAAGTTTATGATATAATTGGAAAAAGGCCCCTCTTATATAATTTTAATATGCGAACTCCTAAGTCGGCCTCTCCTCCCAATGAACGTGTGTTTTGGTTATTGGTGAGACTCGTATAAATACAAGTTAAAACACTTCACTTCAAGTAGGTGAAGCGGGCATCTATCACAGAGAAGAAGGATAATTCACAACTCATGAACGTTAGGTATCAGAAGAAACGAAGCTAAAGGTTGAGCGAACAAAAGAGGAAGTTGAAGGTTGAGCGAGTGAAGAAGGAAGCTGAAGGTCTAGTATAAGAAGAAGGAAGCCGAAGGTCGAGCATTCTGTTGACTGGGTTATTTATTTAAAGGCTCAGCCCTGTCTTTGACAGTGATTCAGATAACAGTTCAAAAGGACGCTTTGCGGATCTAAGAAGATTATCCAAGTATGAAAATGGTTGTTTTAATTGAACACAAAATATGAAACCATGACAATCACTCCTCTGAAGAAGTCACTCCTGAAGTAGTTACGGTGATAGTAAGAACAAAGGGTTGAAACATAGAGTTGTTTTGAAAAGACATTGAGGCCTAGCACAGATATCTTGTTGATAAGCATCAACATATCTTGAAGATCATGATGCATTATTGAAATCATATGAGGTAAAATTTATAGACTCTATTGTGAAGACTCCTTCATATGAAGACAGGTTGTCATTGATGAAGTAGCATGGAGATTACAATGAAGCTGTAGATTGACAAAAACTCAGTGAAGAAGATTTTGGGAGCCGTGAATTACTATAAAGCATATCTAGACAAAGTATAATAGTGGGTTGGAGCCTTGAACAAACATGGTAGGTGCCTTGAAGAATAGGGTTGGAGCCCTAGAGGATCGGTGTCCTCAAGAAACCAGGTCGAAGCCTGTACCAGAGAAGGGTTGGTGTCCTAGGTGTTGGAGCCTCTAAACGCAAGGTTGGTGCCTTGAGAAGATAGGGTCAGCTCCCTAGACGTTGGAGCCTCACAAAAGACCAAATTAGTGCTTGGAAATAGGTTGAAGCCTCGAGAATTGAAGATTGGTGTCTTCATCAAGGGTTGGAGCCCTATATATTTTACTTGATTCATTATAAATATTATATTAATAAAAAAAATTATTCCTCTTGCTCATTTTATGTTATAAATATAATTGATTCAACTATTAAAAGTAACAACTGAAAAGGAATACTAATTCACCCCCCTCTCCGTATTCCCAACAATTGTTTTCAGAGCCATTACCTTCACACAAATCCTAACAACTTGAGGGTTGATCAATTAGAACACAAATGGTGAAGCCAAGGAAGAAAGTCTCCAATCCTCCTAAAGATGTGTCTCCCCCAACCACCAAAGTTGAAATCAATCAATTTGTGAAGGCTCCATTGTTCAATGGAAACTTTGATATATGGGAAGCAAGAATGAGGAATTTCTTAAAGGCTTAAGGCATTGAAGTCTGGAAATCAGTGATTGTTGATAGCATGATGGACGGAGAATATAAGGAGTACAATGCAAAAGCGATGAAGGAAATCTTATATGGGCTACCGAATTATATAAAGGACAATTTAGAAAAGTGTTCGTCAACAAAGGGTGTATGGGACAAACTTCATGACCTTCACTCAAAAGGAGCGTTGACAATGATCTTTAGTCAAGAAGATGATGGAAAGAAAGAAGGAAATCCAAGACCCGTCATGGAAGCTAAAAATAAGAATGATGACATCAAGCCTAAAGAAGACCTAGAAGATGAAGCGAATGAAAAATATTTTGAAGAAGATCTCCTCACTAAAATTATGGTTGTCGTGGAAGAGTATCAGTTTGAAAAAGAAAAACGAGGAACTTAAGAAGAAAGCACTAGCTGGTGACCAAGAACAAACAAAGAAGGAAGTTGACCTTGAAAAAGTTTGGTTGCATTTGCAAAAGGAACGCCTTACCAGAGCTTATCAGAAACTCAAACCACTCATACCACCATTACCAAGGTTGTGGGAGACAATGCATTTGAGCTCAACATTCCTCCATTCCTTGGCCTACACTCAATGTTCAATGTGGACTGCCTTCGACCATACTTCTCATGATTGCTAGACACATCAAACATTATAAAACAACTTACACCTACAAAGTTAAATCCAGATTGCATGGAACAAGCCACAACTAATGGGATCATGGAAATGCAGATCAAGAACACCCGATAACAATGGATCCAACTATATCAAATTGTCAAAGCAGGACAACTCCTTCACTAGGGCAAGTGGCTCACCAGGGACCAAGTTCAACAAAAGTTTCCTTATCTCATTGAGGAAATCAAGGCAATGGGGACCTTTGCTTCCTAAGGGGGGAGGAATGATCCAGGTGGATATTGGTGGCCACCCTCCTATTCCACTTAGACCCCCACCAGTGTTTCTTTCAATCTTTCAGTTTCCTTATTTGTAGCACAATTTACTATTTTTGGCAGTTTTTCGGGGCCTGAACTTCTGGAGCTGTTTTGAGGCCCTAAACGACATTTTCTTTGGAAAAATGGGACCAACATGGGTTGTAGATTGATGTTGGTCATTCAAAATTTGTAGTCCTCAGATAGATCTTTCTAACAAGGTATTGTGTGCGTCAAACATAGATCGTATGCCAAAGTTACAATGTTGGGAAGTCGATGTACCAATTTACCCAAACGGGGCCCATAGTTTGGTGCTTCATCTCCTAGGGTTATATTTTTGGATGTTTAGGGTTTTCCATTGTATCTCAATAATAAATAGGCCTTTCAGCCTCATTGTAACACAGTTAAGAGGCATGTAGCTGCCACATCTCTTCTCAGAGATACGCTATCATCACCTGAGCTAGTCTTATTTGCATTCTGTTTGTAAGCATATTCTAGCATTTGATATTAATGAAATGAAGTGTTATTTATACTACATCTTTGTATTTATGGTTACATCTATAATTTGTTGCATTCCTATTTAAATATGGATCAACAAATGTCTAATATGAGTTGATATGCTAAACACAAGGAATCAAGAATGTTTGATTGGTTGTAAAATCGAAATGTTATAACTCATACATATATTAATTTAGTAACGAATGATGAATGTATAGACAATTAATATGCACAAGAATGAAAGGGGAAGGAATCCCATACCTAATTCAAGAAAGAAAATTGGGTCATAACCCTGCTAGAAAATTTAATGAACTTTATTTCTTGATTTGATAAAATTTCTATGTTTATTCACATGATGAGATTCTAATTAGCTTGGAAGCCTACCTTACAACACTAAGTTAGAAGGATGATGTGCATAAAGGATAATTTAAGAGGGATTGACTGGATCAATATGAACTAGCTGGATAACAATTTTATAGTTGCACAAGTGACTTGAGAAGGGAGTTTTCCTAAATGAAATTGTGCTGGTTGACATATATATTCTTATTTTATGAAATCATGAATTATAAGAACATAAGAAAGGGGCATAATCATTGCCACTTCATTTAAAAGATCATTTGTTAAGAGCCATCATAGTAGGAGGATAATTAATTTATTTTTTTAAGATATTTTTACTGTCTGAATGATATGTAAATAAAAATTTTACTTTCTATGTTTTGGGTAACACACGAAAGTTATCTAATGGATTCCATGTCACATGGAATATCCATTGGGAAAGTGTGCGAGAATGATTTATTGTTTTTAATTGCCATTGTTAGTGTGCACATGATATGCTTGGGCCCATGAGCTCAATCATGTGAATATTTGAAAACAATAGAGATTGAAAGTTAACTCTACAAATAAAAGCATATGAATAGATATATGGTAAAGGAAAATGTTAGAATTTGTAAATTGGATACCTAATGCAAATGCCTTCATGGAAATTTCATTGAAACTTGTATGCAACTGAATTGATGTAGTTGTGACTAATATATGGATTCGAGTTAATTCCAGGGACTATTGAATATTGCAACAACAGGTATGTTACAAGCCATTTAGAATCCTTAAAAAGTCCAAGTGAAAGTGCTTGTTATGGTAGCCAAGTAAGTGGGACAAGTGGTAAGCAAAGGTTAAAAGGTAAAGGAAAGGAATTGGGTAAGAATTCCATTCAACGAAATTTGATATCTTTTGTTTCATAATTAATGCATTTATTGCATTAATGCCCAGGAAGGGGATCGTTAAGGTAGGAATCCTTTAGCATGAAATATTTCAATAACTTGTATGATGGATGCTAAATGAAATAGAAAATTAATAACTCACGAATTTAAAGATATGAAACTCTCAGTTTTGGCTCTTTGGGTTGCTATAATAATTGTTTTATTTCATTATGAAGTGATTTGAATGTTTTTGGTGCACATATATGATGCTATGATAGTTTCATTTTACTCTATTTGAAATTAGATCTACTGATAGAATTGTTATATGTGCAATAAATATGAGATCACTTCAAGATCTTGTGAGTATTTGCAATAAAGACATTGTATGTATAAACACTAACAAGTGTTTGTCTTATTGGAGGATCAGATTGCAGGTGAAATGATGGAACTATGTGTGAAATAGAAGCCACTATGAAAAAATATCACCACCTACAAGGGAGACCAAAAATATGATTAGAACTCTCATGCTAATGAGACTTGGCTTCTGAATGAAGAAAAGTTGGGGAATTAAAATTTATAGTTTGAAATATTTGAGTTAATCTCGTGGAAACTAAATATTGTGACACATGTGAAACAAGGGAGCATGGAGCTTTGAAAGGAGAATATCATGATGGCATTACAAATTTGTGGCACTTTGTTTACCTCATGGGAGAAAGTCACAACCAATATATTCACTATAAGATTCCATGAGTAGTGCAGTGGAATACGCTAGACCATTAGTTGGCCTCCTTGCATATTACAATAGAGCATTCCATACAGGCACTTGGCTATTAGAATCTAATGATTACCCCATGAAATAAATCCCTTGGATAGGTAGATTGCCTGAAATGGGGTTTCTTGAGTCTAGAAGGGTGAGTAGTTGATTAGAGCCCATGCAAGAAAACCTTTGGATAGGTTGACTACTCGGAATGGAGGTTCATTGGACCCATAAAGGTGAGTAGATGATGGGAGGAGAAATATTCCCCACGCTCACTGGGATGTGAGAACAAGGGGGGTTGTTTAGTAAATATGGAGCTTGTTTGATAAAGACGAAGCCTGTTCAGTAAAGACAAAGTTTGTTTGGAAAATAATAAGTTGGACTTATTACTTGTGAAGACAAAGAAAACAAAGAATAACCATAAAGATAAATATATGTTTAAATAATTATATGTTGAAATTGTGGTTTAATTGATTTACAATTTTTATGATTAATCTCATAAGAATTGTATGCTTATGATATAGGTGAGTTTTTCAACTATCTAACATAGATATATGGTTCTAATCACAAGCAATATGAGAGTGGTATCATCATGGTAACATCTGAGTGGTGCAACAAAAGTGTATTGGAGTTGAAGACCTTAGGGACTAGACCATTATGGTGACATTAGAACCCTGTGATATGCATTGGTTGCCATGAGGTATGTTATGACAAATGTGGTGTGTTATTAGAGAAATCTAGAGGGATGCCTTGGTTGTGAGACTCCATCAAGATTCTTCCTGTGTGAGAAATCCTTGTCAAGGATTTGATCACCCGAGGATCTAGAGAGGAAGAGAAGGGGATACCTAAAATTGGAAGGTGTGTGACTGCAAGGAAGAGGAAAAAAGAGTAAATTGGTTTTCAAGTAGTCACGTGCATACTCATTGGGATCATAAATGCATTGGGTGTGTCCCAAGAAGCAATGAGTTGAGTTTATTTCATGTGGAGGCCTTGAGGACAATGAATGACATGGTTGGTCATGACAATTCAAGACATGGAAAATGTCAAGGATATATGAAGTATAAGGCTCAGATTTTGTCTCTATTCTTTGTTTATAGAACACCAAGGATGGTGTTCCTTTAATGAGGTGGGGTTTGTAACAAGCCTCATTTTACCCCTATTTTTGTAATGTTAAAATTGTGACTGTGTAACGCCAACAAGAAGGCCATGGTTGGCTAAGACATTATGTGTAAACATCAAATAAATTAAATGTGAATTTTAATTGGCTAGCCTGAATGGAGGGACACACAGATTCAATGTTTTGAGGGGGTTTCCTAATATGTTCCTATTAGTTTCTGTAGTATCCCCAAGGGAAAATTAACATTAAATATTCAAAGAAAAATAGACAACACATCACAAAAACCAGAACAGAAAATCAGACCACAAAAATGCTTCCACAATAGCATTTTCTACTCATTTTTATTAAATGGAAAGATGTAAAATCATGCATTGGAATGTGTGCACATGGGCTTGCTTTTAGAAAGCTAGCAAAACCCACAATGATCCCTAAATCATCCTTCTCTAACCCCTGTCAATTCGGCCTAATTGTTGCGTTGTAAAACCCAGAAATGTTGTTGCTACTTGAATTGAAGAGCTACTAGAGCCCTCTCTATTGATTAGAAAATTCAGGGATTGACTCTAAAATTATGACCCCCTTGAGCTTGCCTAGCTCTCCAACTGGGAAATTCGGCCACTTGAATGATCTGCCGCTGAAATGGATCCAAAATACCTACAAACCCTGTTAGAAGGCTTCCCAAGACTTCCCACCAATTCTCCAACTCAAATTCCCTTATCTCCCCACACTCACGGAGTGCCTCTATCAATCACTGTGTAGTCCCTACACTGTTGTGCCTCTCTTTGTTGCTGAAAATCGACCTTGTGTTGCTAGTGTGGATTATGTTGAAGAAGAATTTCATCCTTGGGCTGGCACTCGAAATCCATCCTTGGGCTGGCACTCAAACTCCATCCTTGGGTTGGCACTCGAATTCCATCGAATCAAGGGCTGGGATTTCCATTCGGAAAACCTAGTGTGTTGAACGACACATGTAAATTTGGCTCACTTCTCAACCATTCCCTTGTCAAAGAAAAATTCAAAAATGATAACTGATAACAAAAAATGAGAGCTCCCCCCTCTTTTATCGAATTTCCTCCAAGGATTCCCATGTGGGCCCACATCGACTTCTACCCACCTTCTTTCAGCTAATGAGAGTATATTCCCCTTGTCGACTGAAAATTTCATTTTGGTGGCCCCCATGTTCCACCAAAGACACAATTTTTCATAAATCTTATAGTTGGAGTGCCTCTTAGGCAAAAAATCAAATATGGGTCCCCTAGGCCCCCTTTTTCCTAAGTGAGATAATGAGAGTGCCAAAATTGATGAAAATTTCTATATTCCCTTAGTGAAACACTAAGCTGGAATATCACAGTCCTCCTTGCCAAAACGATGCTTGTCCTCATGTAACTATAAAGAAGGATGCTATAGTATATGTTCCCCTTCCCAGGTGGCATCCTCATCTGGTAGATTCCTCCATTAAATTAGAGATTCCCTGATGACCCTGTTATGCAGGTGCCTCACTCTAGAATGCAAAATGGCCTCTAGTTCCAACACCAAATGGACTTCATTTTCCATAGGGGTAGCTCTATAGTAGCGGTGACCTGCTTCCCTAGTGCCTTCTTGAGGTAGGACACATGAAAAATTTTGTGCACCTGGCTCCACGGTGGTAGATCCAACTCATATGCTACCTTCTCCACCTTTCAAGCAACATGATAAGGCACATAAAAACAGAGTTTGAGTTTTTCAAGCCCTTCTACTTGAGCGTAGACTGCCTATATGGTTGGAGCCTCAAAATGACCAAGTCCCCAACTTCAAACTACCTTTCAACTCTGCCCTTGTATGAACAAAGCTTCTGCTAATTTTGGGCCATTTGTAGATTGTCTTTCAGAGCCCTCAAGATGTCTTGGCTCTCTTGTATCCCATCCTTCGCCTGTGGGGCCTTACTGTCTCAAAACATAATGTCAGTAAAAGACAATGCATCATAACCATATAGGGCTCGAAATGGTGACATACCTATAGACATGTGATGCGTAGTGTTGTAGCAGTATTCCCCCAAATGCAACCATTGTATCCATGCCCTCCGCTACCCTGTCACATAGTTACGCAAGTAGCCCTCCAACCACTTGTTAACTATCTCTGTTTGGCCATCTGTCTATGGGTGCTAATTGGTACTCGAGGTGAGTTTTGTACCCACCAATCTGAATAACTCTTTCCAAGACTCACCCATGAACGTGTTGTCCCGGTCACTGACAATGGTCTTGGGGAGACCATGTAGCCGAAATTCCTCCCTAAAAAACAATTCGGCCACCTATGAGGCCCAATACTAGGCTAGAGTGGTGAAGAAATGAGCGTACTTCATGAAGTGATCCACCACCATGTATATGCATTCCTTTCCCTGTACTGTGGGCAACCCGGTGATGAAACCCATCAATATATTTTCCCATTTTCCCTCCGGATTGGGAAGTGGTTGTAATAGACTAGTGGGGTGTGTCTTCTCTCCCTTGTTCTACTCGCATCTGTCACACTCAAGTATATGCCTCAGAACATTCTCCTTGAGGCCCTTCCATGCAAAGTGCTCCCTAATGGTCTGATATGTCTTCGTAAACCCCTAGTGCCCTGCTAGTGATGAAACATGGAAAAACTACATAATCTTCTCCCTCAGTAGGGAGTTGGGTACCAAGTAAATCTGGTCTCGGTAGTAGATCACCTCATTCATCACTCGATACTGGTCATCCATCACCAACCCATCAAGGATCTCACATGCAAGCTCATCCTTAGAGTACTCAACGAGTAACTGCGCCCTCCAATTTGGGGCAATGTTCATCAAGGACAAGGTGGATTGTCTCCTGGAAAAAATGTTATCCTCTACAATGTCCCCAAGATGAGGAGGATATTGAAAGAGGTAACCTCGAACCACTTTCAGTTTGAATAGCTAGCCCTATTGAGCCAGAGAGGGATATCTCTAAGTATTTGTCAATCAATAATTGGAAAAGAATTGGATTTTAGGCTAGATATACAAGTCTTGTTTGAATATTTGAGAATTTAGGGTTTTTAGTTTGCTGGACTAGGGATTAGAGTAGGTAATTAGGTCAAAGCCTCAAGTGTACAATAACAGGTATGAAGGGGAGCTAGATATCAGTTTGTTATAGTGAACTTAATATTTAGTCAATGTAGTATAGGTTTGAAAGTTTAAGAGAACATAATGAGCATGTATAAGCATGAATTCATTAGTCATAGAAGAAAAGAAACACAAGCATGAATTTCCGCATAAACGGAGCTTAAATATAAGAATTCTTCATATATGACTGCAAGGAAAACCATAAGAAGAAGGTAAATCGTGAAAAGAGAGATGATTTCATCAATTAGAAACTGATTTGAAAGGAAACTAACACCATAGACTCACTGAACAAGTATTCTTGAAATATAGCTGCAACTGCTCCTTGATTAGCTACAACAAAACATAAGATACAAGCCTCTCCACAAATGTCCAACCCATCTCACTGAAAGAGAAATAATACATGTAGACTCAAAACAACCATTTCCCCACCTTCAGGGGTCGAATCCTTAGGTGGTGGAACAGTTACCAAGAATCTCTCAACAAACCAGAGAGAGTAAGAAGGTCAAACACAAACAACCGTTTTAGACTTCAATTTAAGTTTTGCTACCTTTATTAGGCTTTAATTAAACACTAAAATAAATTATCATGCCTATTAACTCAATAATTACATCATAAATTTATTAAAATATCCAAATTACATCACAAAAACAAATTATAGTGAAATTTGCAAATGAAAAAGTCAGCTACAGGTATAAGCGTAGCACATTCTTCTATAAGCGCAACAACAACTTGCAGGTAGTTTTTGGAGGTCTTCTAGAAGTCAAACTTGAAAAGTAAGAGAATGGTCAACTGAAATTTTCTATCTAGTTTCCATATCAACTCGAATTTTTAGAAATGGAGCATGGGAAGGCCTTCAAAAATCCATTCTCCTGAGGTTACTCTATAAGCGCAACGCATGTTCTAGAACAGTTGCAGAAAGTGTCTTTTTCACCCCTTTTTTGACTTTTTCTCTTCACTAATTTGCTGACCTACTTCCAAAAGTGGATTTATGAGATCCTTAGGGAAAATTATATACAAGAATATAATTTTTTTTATCATTTGGAGATCTGAGATGAAAGCATAGTACCAAGGCGTCGCGCTTATAGAATTTCCTATGTTTTTCAAAACAGTAAAAAATGACCAAAATTTTGAAAATGACAAACTTTTCTCCAAATTTCCTCAAAATTGTTGAGTGGGGTTAAAATAGGATATGTTATACCATGAGTGAGGCCTCAACAAGTAAATCAAGCCTATCCTTGTCCTTTTGAACAATTAGGTTTTCTTTGAGTTTTCTCTTCAAATGCTTGATCTTGACTTGAGATACTTTGTTTCTGGTATAGTAGTGCATAGCCATATGCCTCTGCAAGTTGTTGTTCCTGTTTGCCTTCTTGAGGAGCTGCTCTAGGTGTCCATTTACCTTATCAATCCAATAAACCCTATCTTCATTGATGTTTCTAGTGATTAGGTCATCCACCATAATCTGTTCTTTTGGAGGTGAAGCCTCTCTTTGTAGCTCAAGAGCTTTTTTAGCTGATCTAGTCCTAGGTCTACTTGATGCAATTTTCTTTCCTTTACCCTTGGAAACTTCCATTTAAACCACTATTTTTCCCTTTGTATCCTCTTTCCTTGAAGTTATTGCATGTTTGTCTTGAGTCATCTAGTTCACATTCAGTTGCATATTCTCTTGTTGTAGGCATGCTATTAGAGAATTTTCCTCAATCAATTTTCTCTCCAACCTCTTGATTTCAACATCCTTATCCCTGATGATCTGATCTTTAAATATTCCCTCTTGTTCTTTCTCCATAGCTGACAAATTTGTACTCAGGTGAGAGAAACCCTCATGCTATGAGAAAATTGTCTCTTTACCTGTTGTAGGCTTGGCCCCTTCAACTATCCCTTGAGAAAACACAAGCCTATCACCTCTAAAATAGGTTTAAGATCCTTTTGCATTGTCTTTCCTCTTAGTTGATATGCTTGAAGAAGCGATCTCTTGCTACATGGGTGAGCCTATAGGTGTTGTTTTATCATTAGACCTAGTTGAAGAAGATGGAGGAAAAGTTGAACTAGAAAAATGGTCCCAAGACATATTTGCTTGTGCTAATTGATGACAAACAAACACTTTCACTAGGCCATGATGAAACAAACTAGTGTAGTGATTCTCCCCTTGCTTTTGTGCCTTCTCTGCCATTTTTACCAAACTTTTGTAGAAGTAATAGGACAAGTTGATTTGTTGTACACTAGTGAAGTGCATCAGAAGTTTCATGTGGTACCTATAAATCCTTGAATACCTGCCTTCACATGTGAAATACCTCATGATCATTTTCATGAGAGGAGTGTACCTATCCAACAAATGTCTAAATGGAAAACTATAAGTTGGACCTACCTTGTATTGTGTTTTTAGGTACATCTTGTAGTTTTGAAGGTCAAGGTCTTCTCTTTTGAACCAGATTTCTCCAGTGTCTAGAATCCTTGTAGCTGTGGAGATGAGTTGCCTTGAAACAATGATTTTAAACTTGTTATGGTCACTTTGTCCCTTTTAAGTTTAGTGGAAAAAATACTAGTCAATTGGTCATGGTACTTCAATTCTTCAACCCTCTAACAAAATGTGAGGCAACCTGCATCTTCAAAAGATTTCCTAATGAAGGGAGATGATAAGACCTCATGGGTTGATGTAGGTTCATGTTTGATGACATGTCCTCCTCTATGCTTCCTCTGCTCTGAGGTTTCAGACTCCATCTCAACACTTAGCTCTTAGGATAGCAATTAGGGTTTTGATTATGGGAAAACATGGGATTTTCAAGATCAATGAGGGAGTTTGGGGAAAATAAGGGGGATAGGGATGTGAGAAAATTCTAAGAAAATTTTTAGGAGTAGTGGAGGAGTTTAGGAAGCTAGGGAAACCGGAATTACCGAATTTGGGTGATTGGAAGGCTTCCAAAACAAGAAAACACAATCCTATAGTGAAAAAGAGTGCAATTTGTCTAGGGTTTGGGTAGAAATGATGAATTTTGGGAGTGGGTTTGATAGGAGGTGTTTGGGAAAGTTTATTTAGGATAGATAGTGGTGTGGAAGCATATAGGTATGATTTTTAGCAGTAAAATTGACAAGAGAAAGGTGAAAGCTTTTCTAATTGATTTCAAAACCCTAGGAAGTAGAGATGAGATAAATGAGAATAGACAATGGAAATAAAATGAGTTTGAACCCTAGGATAAAACACCAACCTGTTTCAGCTATAGAAGAATGTCACCATGATGGATCAAGAAGTTGTAGAGGGCTCACACTTTTCGAGAAATGATGGAGCTGCAACCTGGTTATGCATAGCAGAATTACCTTGGTGGAATGAGATGGAGTGTTGGATGCAACAATGGGCAAGTGAGGAATGAAAGAGAGTGAGTGGTGAGCTTTTATAGATGTTGAAATCGATTTTCCCTTTGTACAATAATAGTGGACCCACCAAACAATTTACACTTGGACTTGACACTTTATTTTTATGAATTTATCATGATATTTCATTCGAGAGAATGAAATAAAAGCATAAATTTCAAACCTTAGTTACCAAACTAATTTTCACTATTCCTCCTAACATTAATTTAAATGGTAAAAATACCAATTTTCCAAATTTACACCCACTGACCTAGTGGTGACCTAATGATGACTTATTTGGTGTATTATGAACAAAAATGAGTATGGGACTCTGCTAATGATGATATGTTTGACCACGATAGTGTCTTTGACCATGAGACTGAAGGGACTAGTGGAGACTGACCTTGCTAACCAGTGATCAATTTTTTATTGAAAAAAAATTGAAATTAAAAATTTGACCAGAAACACTAAAAATAGCTATCTAAAAGAACATTTGATCACTAGTGATAGGATGCAAATACTGACACTAACACAACACATCAGAAACAACATTGTGCTTCCCTTTGACATATTCGATGTCAAAGTCATATGCTTGTAGTTTTCTCACCCACTTTTGCTACCTCTCCTATAGTTGTTTCTGCTCCAAAATGAACATGAGGCTGTTGTGGTCAGTCTTGACCTTGAACCAGTTCCCCACCCAATACTACTTGAATTTGTTCAACACATGCATGATGGCCAACATATCCTTGTCATAGATGGAGTAGAGTAGCTCATTGGGCAGTAGCTTCGTGCTCTCAAATGGCATGGAGTGCCCCCCCGCATCAATACAACCCCCAGGCCCACTCTTGATGCATGACAATACAACATGAAGGGCTGAGTGAAAGTAGGGAGTTCCAACAATGGATAGCTACTCATGACCTCTTTGAGGTGATCAAATGCCTCCTGTGTTGGAGTGGTCCACTAGAAATCCCCCTTCTTTGTCAAATTTGTGAGGTGTGTAGCCAACTATGAGAAACCCCTCACAATTTTTGTTGTAATAGGTGCAAATGCCCAATCCCCTTAGCTCAGTCACATTCTGGGGCTCTGGCCAATCCCTGATAGCTCTAATTTTCCCATCATGTACTCTAACACCATCCTCCCTAATGATATGCCTAAGGTAGAGCATCTCAATCAGCCCAAAGTTGCACTTGGAGAATTTGGAATAGAACTGTTGCTCCTCGAGGATGTGTAGTATTGTCTCAAGGTGCTGTAAATGCTCCTCCTGTGTCTAGCTGTAGATCAACATGTCGTCAAAGAACAACAACATGAAATTCCTGAACTTCCCATGAAACATGTGGTTCATGCATGAGTGGAATGTGGCAAGTGCATTGATCAACTAAAAGGGCATAAATAGGAACTCAAAGTGCCCATAGTGGCACCAAATGCTATCTTTGGGACATCTTGGTCCCTCACCCAGATCTGATGGTACCCCAACCTCAAATAAATCTTCTAGAAGAACTCCGCTTCTCTCAACTCATCCATCAACTCATCTATACGGGGAATGGGGTAGTAGTTCTTCAACATTTTCCTGTTGAGAGCCCTATAATCAATGCACATCTGTAAGGAACCATCTTTCATTTTCACCAGCACAATTGATGAAGCAAAAGGGTTAGAGATGGGTCTAATGTGTCCCAAGTCCAATAGCTTATGAATGGCCCTCTCAATCTCATCCTGATAATCTTAAGGATGCCGATAAGGGGTGGTGATGGCAGCTTGCGCCCCAGGCTCCAACTCTATGGTGTGCTCAAACCCCCTGTTAGGAGGTTGTCCCGGTGGCATGTCCCCAAACACCACTTGATACTTGTCAATAATAACCTGTATCTCCGGATGTGGTCGCTTGGCTTTTTCCCTAGCCTCTGACATCCTCAACTCCACATCCCACTCGATGTCTCCATGTCTCAAGCCAGCCTCCATCCTCTGGTCCGAGACAACCTATGGGGGGGATGAGTTCATCCCCCAAAGAAACATGGTCTTGCCATCTAGCCCTACGAACTCCATCTCCAGCTTCTTCCAATATATGGAGATTCTACCCAGTGTATAGAGCTACTGGACTCCGAAAACAACATTGGTGTTAGGTACATCCACCACAAAGAAACGATTGGTCATGGATTAATTCCCCATGGTCACTGTCAACGTTGGCATATAGTGGGTGCAATACATGGTCCTATCCCCAGGCATAAGAACTGAGAATCCCTCGAACTCCTCAGTTGTGATTCCTCTCCTTTGAACTAGGTGTGCATAAATGAAGTTGCGGGTAGCCCCACTGTCCACTACTACTAAGACACGCTGCCCTTGAACAATGCCTCAGATCCTCATAGTAAAAAATTTGGGTACCCCTTGTAGCGATGAAAGTACCCCTATAGTAGGTGTGAAAGAAACCCTCCCTGCTTCTTTTGGTGGTCCTCCTCCTCCTAGTGGTTCTATGCTATCCTCTGTCGACGTCTTAAAGTAAGTATCCTCGTCTGCATCACTATTAGAGAAGACATCTATTTAGTGAGCCTTGCCTGCTGCACACCTATGGCCTAGTGCCCATGGTTCTTGACAAGTGAAGCACAACTTCCTCCCCCTGAGGTCTCTCCTGGTCTCATCAGTGAGTTGTGCACGCCCTTGATTGGCCCTCAGTGGTGGGGCCTTGCTATCCTTCCTCTTTTGCTGGAAGCCCTGCTTAGGGGGAAATGGTGTCCTTGTCCTGGGTAGTGCATCTCGTAGGCCTCAGGATCTCCCTACGACATCCTGCAATGTAATGGGCCTGTTGAACCTCACCAACCCACACAATGGATCTACTAGCCCATCTAAAAACATGAAAATTCTGCTAGACTCTAACAAGTATGGGATCATCATCGACAAACACAAAGACTATGAGATGTAGGCTTCTGCACTCGTGATTTTCCTGAGCTTAGTGAGCTCCCCAAAATACTCTTTCAGATCCTTCCTCTCAAATTGCTCCAATACCCTCCCAGTGAACTCATCATAAGAAGTCACTCTAGCATGCCCTAACATGGTCAATTCATCGAACCACCAGCCGTGGGCTTCCCCTTCAAAGTGCAACATGGCAATCTTGATTGCCTCACCTTCTGTCATTTGGTTCAGATGGAAATAGAAATCCAACTTCTTGACCAAGGCCTTGGCTGAGCTCTTGGAGAACCCATTGAAGGTTGGGGGCAATAGCCTCCCCATCGCGCGTTCCAAGTCTGTCCCCTACACAGAAGTTCCTCCATTCTGTCTCTTGGACTTGTTTTTCCTTTCAGCTGACATAAATATTTGAAATTAATCACCCTCCTAATTCAGGCCCATAAGGCTAATACTTGAGGAACTAGTCCCCATAGGGTGCTTCCTCCTACTCTAGTTGCCCTCCTACTCCATATTTTAGAAACGTGGGAATGGTGGATCGACGAGGGGTGTTTTGGACTAATGTCATGTTGGCATGGAGAGATGAATGGTGGTGTGATGTTCCAAACCCTTCTCCATAGTGGAAATCCCCTTGGACTCCTTTTCCCTTGTTGTCATTGCTATTTCATTGCCCATCGCTTCAATGTTCCGAGATAAATCCTACACTTCCTTCAGTAGGATTTGGGAAAACTCTTTCTCCTCATCCCTTTTGTCTCCCTCGTTATCCCCCATGTTGGTTTCCTCTACCTCTGGTTCTGTCGCCACAAGATCAGGGGTGATCTCTATCTATCGTTCTTTGCTCTTGTAACTCTGCCTCTTGTATGTCACGTTCTGCCTACCCTCTAGTGTCATATACTGCGCTACTCCCACAAGATGTGCCAAGTCTATGAGATATGATACCCCATAGTATCCCTAAGGGAAAATTAATAGTAAGTATTCAAAGCAAAATAGAAAACACATCACAAAAACCATAATAGATAATTAGACGATAAAAATGCTTCCACAACAATGTTTCAAATTCATTTTATTAAATGGAAAGGTGTACAATCAATGTGCTGGAACGTGTGCACCTGGTCTTGCTTTTAGCAAGCTAGAAAGGCCTAGAATGATCCCTAAATCACCCTTCTCCAAGCCCTGCCAATTTGGCCCAACTACTGTGATGTAAAAACCAGAAAATGGTTCTTCTTCCTGAAATGAATAGCTGTTAGATCCCTCTCTATTGCTCAGAAAATTCTCGGAATTTAATCCCGGCCTCTATTTGAGAAACTCAAAATAACCCACGGAAGGTTTAGCCAAAGATTGACTTAAAAAATTTCGACCCCCTTGAGCTTGCCTAGCTCTCCAATTGGGAAATTCAACCACCTAAATGATCTACTGCTAAAATGCCTCCAAAATACCTGCAAACCCTATTAGAAGGCTTACCAATCCTTCCCACCAATTATCCATCTCAAATTCCCTTATCTCTCCACACTCCCAAAGTGCCTCTATTAATGATTGTGCAGTCCCTGTGCTGTTGTGGCTCTCTCTACTACTGCAAATCGACCTCCTATTAATGTTGTGGATTATGATGAAGAAGAACTCCCTCCTTGGGCCGGAACTCAAATTCCATCGAAGCGAGGGCTATGATTTCTGCTCGGAAACTTTCGGTGTGTTGAAAAACACATGTAGACTTGGCTCACTGCTCAAGCGTGCTCTTGTCAAAGACAAATTTGAAAATGATGAATGATAAAAAAATGAGAGCTCCTCCCTCTTTCATCTAATCGCCTCCAAGGCTGCCCATGTGGGCCACATTGAATTCCACCCACCCTCTTCGAGCCAATGAGAATGTATTATCCCTTTGGGCTGAAAATGCCTTTGTGGTGGCCCCACGTTGCACCAAAGCTGCAATTTTTCACTGAGCCTAGAGTTGGAGTAACTCTTAGGCCAAAAATCAAATATAGGTCCCCTATGCCTCCATTTTCCTAAGTGAGATAATGTGAGTGCCAAAATTGATCAAAATTTCGATATTCCCTTAGTGAAACACTAATCAGGAATATCACAGTTGCTTATGACATGCCTATTGGTTTCCTATGATGTGCCTATTTGGTAGACCAATACTTGGTAGCATTTAACCTCTTTAACATTGCCCTAACCAACCACTAACTTGTTGACAGACATTAAAGGTTTCAGAGTGGGTAGAATGGCTGGAGGACTGTAATATTCCTTTTTCTATTTTTGGAAAGGTTACCAGGGATTTTAAATTGGAAAATTCATTTCACAAATTCCATCTAGAGAACCATACAAATTTGCAGAAATTAAATACAATAATATCAATATACCCATAAACAAATGAGAATGTTGTTGCACAATAACATGAGGAATGGGAAATAAACTTAGTTGTATTATGTTAATTGGAAAGAGGTTTTACATGCCAAAACAACTGGAAAATACTTGATCTATAACAAATGTGGCCTCAACAAATATTTGTTGCAACCCCAAACTCGACCTCCAAAACTGTAACTGAAAATGACACTCCAATTGGAGATCTGTGTGATCCCCACTCTAACTGCTAATAACACTAAAGGTTTGTGAGTCTTCCAGATGAAGTCTTCTTAATGGTGTTGGGTTATCATCCAACACACTCTAGAGGGTTTTCGTCCTGGGTTTATAGATTAAAGTTGGGAACCACTCCAAGCCTCTCCACAAGAAAAGTAATCAACTCCAAGTTGTCTCCAATGGTTTCCTCCTCTTTTATAGATATGAAGGACCCCACAAGAAGCCTTTAATTTATTATTATTTTAATCACTTAATACCTTTCACATCCTTTTATATAATTAAAATGCCTTTTTAATTTGGGAAAATGGTAAATAGACCACCATCCCTCATCAAGCCACTGAAATTCATATCCCACCATCTCTTCTTGTAGATCTTCTCATACCATCTCCAATGAGATACTACACTAAGGTGTCCCGTTAAGTATTCCTCCTATAATGCCACCTTAAACATAATTAATTGGGTTAGGTGCCATAATAGCCCTATTTTCTGAAAGTTTTTGGAATGCAATAGAACAAAAGGAATGTTGTGTGGATGATGGAATATGCTAAGAGAATTCCATCAAACCTCATAAAAACTCCTCAAAACCCCTCCAAAATCCCCTGGGCCCATTGATGAAGTAAACTTGCATTTGTGACTTAGTTGCATCCAACTCTAGAAGTTGATCTTGACCATGCTAGAAGGAATTTGAGAAAAAGGAACCTGACAAATCCTCCCTCCCCAAGATTGCTTGCCTTCAAGAAATCCATATATGTCGATCAAATTGGCGACCCTATGAAACTGAGATCCGATACCTGGATGCCATACAAACCACTAGGTTATACCATTCCTCTGTGCCACCCAACCATGAATGGATTCCTTAATGCTCAAATCCTAGAATAAATATTGACTAGTCCTTCCCTTGATAGATCCTCCTAGACCCTAATGCCACCATGGCCAATCAGATCACCAATACCCCATGACTTTGATTGTGCTCTGTCTCTGGCCATAGATGCTACTCCATCAGTAGAATACCAACACATCACCTCTCTCTAGTCTAATCCTTGACATAGACCAAGATCAACCCCACTATGCTGATGCAGGCCGAATGCAACTGGTATGTTGATAAACTGTAGGTTGAAATCCCATTGCCAATCAGAGAATGTAGTGTCCCTTATATCTAAGAGTCCTAGCATGATTATGCCCCTGACTAGGAATGAGCCCCCATCAATAGGATACCATCTCATGATCTCTTGCCAACCGAATGCATAATCTCATGCTCATGGAACAAGTATATTATGATGATGTTGGCCCAATCTCAATTCATGCTACTTCGCTTGGTCAATCAACAAGATCCATCTAAGGAACCCTGCCCTCTCTCTCTGTAATAAAAAAAAATGGATAACCCATGCTACAAGCCTTATCTATGTACTCTTGGAGAGGGTTGAATCTTGGAAGTACTGTAGCTCTGTCGGCTGCCACTGGGTGGGCCCAAAGATGAATGCACTACCATGTCAAAATGATCTACCCTCATTTAACCGTAAACTCCATGCTCCTTTAGTGTAACAACCTATTGCAAAAATGTCCTTTCAGGCTTCAAAACCTCTTAACGACCAATGTTTGCAAGTGCTATAACCCTATTGGCTGTTTTTACATTTGTATGCTCCTTGCCAATGGCTGGCCCAAAGGATGACTGCTCATCCTCCTCCAGCGTGGGTTCAACATGAGCCACTAGGTGACCCTACAAAAATGGCCCATTCTGCACACTTTGTGTATCATCTGACTCATGATCCTCTGTGTGCTCTCTATGTTGAAACATCAATCACTCATTTGCTCCCTTATTTCCTTCCCTCATGTGAACAATCAACTTCTCATCATACTCCTCTACCATGGTCCACACATGGATGCATATCTAGGCTACTGTCATCAACTCTACATGATTGCTTATGCTCAAATGCATCCCCATAAGAACCCATGGAATCAACTATAAAATAAGAATTCTCATACAAAAAGTCAGAAGGAACCTCCTCCCGATCTACCTCTGCCATCTCCTTCGTGTCAATCCTGCATGAGTGGTCATGTCCCCAAGGTTCCTTGCAGGTGAAAAAAATATCCTTCCTCCTTAAGTTATTCTTGCTACATGGTCCACCGATCTTGAGCAACTCCTCCCTAACCAACTATCTTCATAGCAATATAATTTTCTGCTCAACCAACATTTCGGCTAGCTCATAAGCAGCGGAAAGGACCATCTATTCCTTTCTCCAAATGGCTAATAACTTACACTATGACTTCTTGTAGATGGAATCACGGTCTCCCAATTACGAAGACAAGACAAAGTGCATGTGTGCTTTGACCATGTCTAGATGATGTTTCTTAATGCTGAATAAGTATTGGAACATTTGAAAAACCAGTACCTCACAATCTAGACCAAACATGATGTCATAGCTTCAGAGCTTGGCCATATCTTCCAAAATATGGAGGTTTTTCCCAAAGGTAAGACACACGGTGTTATCCAAGTTTTGAAATTTATCTTCTATGTGATCAACTTCATAATGTTACTGAGACATGATGCAACTAGAAGTCTGACCCCTTCACAAGGTTCCTCCGATAACTCATATTGTATGAGAGCAAACATAGCTAGTTTTAGAGCCCAAATTTGTTTCTTCCCCTCTAACTGGTTCAATTCGGAAAGGAGTTCATCCAATTCATCTAGTTTGAAAAGGGATTTTCTTGTGACCTTCATGTGTTTCAAATCTGTCCTAAGTGCAAAGATTTTGTGTCTTATTTCCCTCCCCTTCTACAAATCGCTTGATTGTTCTTTTTAAAGAATAGCATAGACCCCTCTTGAGAAAGATCTACTGTTATGTTTTGGTTTTTGGTCCATAGAAGCATTATGGTTTAGTTCATCAATTGTTGTAGTGTTTTGCTAGTTTATGAGGTATTTTAAAAACTCCATTGAGCAATTTTTATTTTTTTTACATATATTAGATCGAGAAGATGTATGCATTCTATTGTGACATCAAGACCTTGAAATACATAACCTTACTTTGGCATACAATCCTTTGTCTGCAACATAAAACATTCAACTCTCCTAGCAACAACTATCGCATACTTTACTAAAGTATTAGACTCTAGCAACATCATCAGTATCAAGACTTAACAATACAATGCTTGTGACTATATATGGAAAGTACATGCACTCAAATGTACAAACACTAAAAACATCTTCGATTGAATACATGGCATCAAGGCTATCAAGACTCATGACACCATACATAGGGTGGCAGCATGCAATCAAATGCTTATAATAAGTGAAACACTGTTTCACTGATCATTATCCTACTACTCAAACTTAACATTACATAGCTTAACCGTCTTGACAACAACAAATTAAACCCAAAAATATTTATATTTCATCATATCAGTCTTTAATAAAGGAAATATATAATTTCAGTATACATAGGAACCTAATTTCCTTTAGCAGTTTGAATGGGTCTTTAGAATGATGAAAAATAGAGTCCCAAAATGAAAAATAGATTCATATTCCCCGATATTGTCATCTCAGGTTGTGGGGGAAATGACAGAAAGGATCATAATTTGCATGTTGTGTGGGAAATGACAGAAAGGATCATAATTTACATGTTGTGTGAGGGTGGGGAAATAACCATTGGTTTTGGATTGTGGCATGTGTTCTAGCGAACTTAGTGCCATGCCCACTCTTAGATTGGTCGGTCGTTTGTGCTAGTCTGAAATTTTCGGCCCATAAATGGTGTTAGCACTTCGACAACTCCGTTTAATTTGACTTGGGTCCAACGTATAAAATTGTGTGTCCTAAGTTTATTGGTATTCAATTCCGTGTAATTTGACTTGGGTTCCATGTCTGAAATTTATTGTCCTAAGTATATTGGTATTCAACTGACTTGGGTCCCATGTCTGAAATTTATTGTCCTAAGTATATTGGTATTCAACTGACTTGGGTCCCATGTCTGAAACTTTTTGTCCCAAGTATATTGATATTCAAATCCATGTAATTTGACTTGGGTCCCACGTTTGAAAGTATATTGGTATTCAACTCTATGTAATTTGGCTTGCGTCCCACGTCTGAAATTTTTTGTCCTAAGTAAGTATATACCTAGGTATTCAGTCTCCGTCTTAGGTCTGTGTTACAAATAAATGTAGCTCGACCTCAATTGCTGGGTGCACCGACCGCATATTCATAGCTTGGTAAATTTGATTAGTCCTTAAGTGATAATGTATGTTCAGCCTTGCAAATGATTTTTGATTAAATACAAGAATTTGTCTTTTCTTGTTGCTCTCGGTCTGCAAAATGCGTCCCCAACAAACTTGCAATATTTATTGATTCCCTCCCTCACCCTTAGCCTTCCAAAGGAACTACTCACAACCTGTAGAAAATGAATGTCTCCATTCCCTCCTAAATAAATTTTCATCTTCCTTCCTACATTGAATTTCTAAAGCGAATGAATGTTGTTGTGATGCCTAATTCACCTTGGGATTGAAACAAATAATATTTCGACCCCTCCTTATGCTCAAAGTATGGAATTGTCTATGTAAATGCTTGGAATGCATCTCCACCAAAATAATGTCACGCCTTCTTCTCTGAGAGTTGTCCTTTTGACCCAAAAAGTTATTGCAATTTTTCGTCCAACTTTCAAATATTTTTCACCTTTATCTTTTATTTTTCTAAATTAATTGGCCCCAAAAAATTCTATTGACCCCATTTAACTTTCACCCCTTTTGGATAAAATGATATTTCGGGTCTCTCAAATCAAATCAAATCATGCAGTCTACCTTTTGAAATTTAATTCAACCCCTTTCTTACCAATTCAGAGTCTTCCACAATAATTGTTGTCACCTCAAAATTTTATATAAAAGTTTTCCCTTTGCCAAACGTTGGGAATTTGAATAATTATTCGCCTCCTTTGAAAAATTTTCGACTGCCTCTCAGATTGTCAAATAATTATGTGACAATAGGGCACTACTTCCATAGAATATGTAACGTTAGAGTCAATTTGTTGAACATTTATTAAAATCTGGCCATAAATCAGGCCAAAATCGATCAACAATAAACTCTCAAGTCGACAAGAAGACTAGTTTTGATACCATTGTAATGTTATTTTTTCTATTTTCGGTAAGATTACTAGGGATTTGACATTGGGAAATTCATTTCACAAATTCCAGCTAGAGAAACTATACAAATTTGCAAAAATTAAACACAATAATTGTTGCCACAATAAATCAATAAACCCAAAAACAAGTGAGAATATTGTAGCACAATAACATGAGGAATGGGAAATAAACCAAGTTGTATTATATTAGTTGGAATGAGGTTTTACATGCCAATACAACTAGAAAATAACTTACCCATAACAAATGTGGCCTCCAAATATATATGTTTCATCCCTAAACATGACCTCCAAAATTGTAACTGAAAATGACTCTCCAATTGGAGATCTGTGTGATGGCCACTCCAAACTACTAATAACACTGAAGCTCTGTGAGTCTTTTAGATGAAGTCTCCTAAATGGTGTTGGGTTTTCATCCAACACACAATACAAAACCCGAGGGTTTCTATCCCGGGCTTATAGATTGAAGTTGGGAACTTTGGTTCTCCAAACTCTCCACAAGAAAAATAATCAACTCCAAGTTGTCTCCAATGGTCTCCTCCTCCTCTTTTATAAATCTGATGAACACCTTTAGAAGCCTTTATTTTATTATTATTTTAATCAATTATTATTTTCCCTCCTTTTATTTTAATTGAAATTCCTTTTAATTTAGGAAAATGGTAAATTAGTCACCATCCCTCCTCAAGCCACCGAAAGTCACATCCCACCATCTTATCCTATAGTTCTTCTTGTTTTGGATACAACGAGCCATTACACTTAGGTGTTCCATTAAGTATTCCTCCTGTAATGCCACCTTAAGTGTAACTAATTGAGTTAGGCTCCATAATAACCTCGTTTTCTGAAATTTGTTAGAATACAATGGAACAAAAGGTAACTTGTGTGGATGATAGAATATGCCAAGAAAATGCCATCAGACATCATAAAAACACAAAACCCCTCCAGAATACCCTGAGCCCGCTGAGGGAGTAAACCTGCACCTATGACCTAACTGCCTCCAACGCTAGAACTCCATCCTGACAATGTCATAAGGGATCCCAAAAAAAGGAACATGACAAGTATGGTTCCATCCATGTCTCCTCCTCATGGATTAGGACAAAGGGAAGAAAAGCATGAGAAGATAGAGTGGATAAGTGGAGATAATTCCCTCACCTGAAGAGGGAGGAGGTTATGTAAAAAACCAAGCCATCACCTAATAGATGAAATTACATGATTGGACATAAAGGAATGGAAAAAACACAAAAATAGACAAACTGGAATGCAAGAGCATAAGGAGAAAATGGGCATCAAGCCATTGAAAAAAAGAGGAGAGAACGAGCTCTATGTTGAAGAGGGTTATAGATAGTTTCTCAAGTATACTTTAGAGAATCAGAGTGCTCACCAAACAATAGAGGGAGTTGGTAAAAAAAATGTTATGCAAAGAAAGAGTAAGGGCTCCTGAAGCCAAACTGACAAACTGAAATGGGTTGGACCTTGGGTTGAGGCCACTAGATTTTCATATTCTTACTTATTTCATTGTTATATATCTTTGGAACTTGATTCTAACATTTATTGGGGTATTATTTTGTTGTATGTCAATTAACCCTAGTCAAATAATCCAAGATGTCCTCCTCACAAGTTAAGAATCTCTCTCTTGGATGGTTCACTCTTGACTCAAATTTGAAATTCAACATTATTTGATCATAAACTTGGACTTGAAAGTAATGGAAAACCTTGATCTTAACCTTGTTCTAGAATTTAATTCATTCACACTCAAAAGCACACATAGCAACTTAAATTTATGCTAGCTGATTTCATTATTTTTGCCCTAAAGTAGCTTGAAAGTGATAAGCAATTAGCCTCTTTAGAGTTTCATTTGTTAAGTGGTAATCATTTATTGCAAATATGAAGTTGTTTTTATTGTTCATCTTTCATGTCACTCACATCCACTAGTTCCTAACCCTCTTACTTAAGTGGATAGTTAGTGGTTTATGATTTTCTTTCTAGCTTGTTACCTTTGAATCATTTAATGACTTATTGGAATCCTTGTGGTTTATATTGTTATACACATTGTCGATTCATTGAAGTAAAGCATAAACTTTAAAGGTTATAATTCCTTATAGAGGTTTAATATAGATAGATGAGGATACTCCCTTGTCCTTAAGATGGTCTAAAGTGAATGGAATATTGTACTAAGGTGACAGTGGTGCTAACAACTATAGTTGGACCTTACACTAGGGTGCTAGTTTAGGCAATCACACTAGGTACTAGAACAAGTCTCATATGGTGCAATTATAAATTTATTACAGTGACTAATCACCTCATTTTTTCCTAAGAACAAGTATGGAATGATGTAGTTGTTGGCATTATGGTACAGGTGTTTTCGTTGATGGCAACCCACTCACAGGTCAGTTCAGATTTGATAAAGGGCAACTCACATTGTAACAGGTCAATTAAGAGGTAACAAGGTAATGGTACAAAAGAACGGGATGATGGAACAAAGGCCTCCAGATCAGAATAAAACAATTGAAGAAAAATAATGTTTTAAGTTGTATACGCTAGTTCACCGAGTCAAAATAGTGTATATAAGCAGGTTCATAGATCAAAAGGCGTGTATACATATGCACACACTTTCACAAGAGAAAAAGCACGTATGGCATGGAAAATTAAGACTAATGAATACCAAGGGTCCATACCATGGTAATAGCCCAAAATATTGAGCAGAATAACGGTTACTTGATCCTGTCCAAGAATACCACATGTTCTAAGTGTTGTTTTGGTTCGAGGTATTGAGAAAGGCTAAAACTATATAAGGAGGAGACGATCAAAGGGCTAAGTGTGCAAGTGAAAGGGTTTTTCATGAAAACTTATATCTGAAGTATATTTTTTGCTGTAAGGGATATGGTTATGATATAAATCTAAAATATCTTGTGCACCTTTGGGCACAATGTTGGATCAGGATCATGAGACCTGAAATTACTTATCATTGTATGATCTGATAATGGATGGGCTAGATCTAAATTCTAACGCATGTTTTATCCTTTAAATGTTGTTATTTGGATATGTCTGAAGTCTAAAATAGCTGCGAAGTTATAAATTATTATTTGTAGATCTGTATGATGGTTCGCCTTAGTGAAGGCGTATATACATGCTGATTCAACTCTTCCAAGTAGCGTGTGCAGAAGAAAAAATTGTTGTTCAGAGATGACTGGTATATATGATCAGTGTTGTTGTTTTACTGCTATTTGTCAATGATGTCTTCATAAGATCTGAAAGTAAATCTGATTGCATAAGGAGATTGAGCTTGGTTGATTGATTGATTGAGTTAGAAGGGTGATCTTGGCTGCTATCTATTTAGAACTCTGTAATATGACAATAGATCTTCATAATGTCATTGGCTAGTACAATTTTTTGTTCAAAGGTTTTATGATTCAATATATTTAGAGGTATATGCGGGTTGGGCTAAAGGAAGTAGTGTATACATGCAGGTTGGCTTCATTGAAGTAGCGTATACATTATGACATATGATTTTTGAGGTTTCAGTTGGTTTTGGTTGTTGATGCAGTGTTCTGGGATCAACTCTATGTCCTAGTGACAGTGATCTGATTATTCAAATTGATTGATTATTGTTGATGCAGTTGTATTTGATGGTTGTTGATTTTGAGCTTCAATGTTACTGATGGGTCCAGTATGAAAATTTGATGAAATGTGGCCTTCATATTGTATTATTATGTACTAGGAGTATTCAGCTTGAAAATTTATGAAAAATGGTCCCTAGAGGAAGAGTGAAGGTAGTAGCCTTCTGTAGGCCAGTGCCTACGTACTGGTAAACATATCAGCCAGTACAAGAGCTAGGGGGTTGGAGCTCCCTTCCAGTAGAAGCTGGAAAACGAGTTAAGGTTGTAGTCTTCATCAGGTAGATACCTGTGTATGGAAAAGTCTACGCCAATACAAAAATTGTATACAACTTTTATTATAAGAAGATTGAAGACTGAGATGACAACAACAGTGGATTTTTCTCACATTGGGTTTCCACCTGAAAATTCCTGGTGTTCATGTGTGCTGCTTATGTGTGTTGATTTATTATGTTCTTATAGCATCTGTTTACTACTTAGTAAATGCATCACACTCTAATTTAAGAAAATGAACTAGTTGTTTATCAAAGTTTATTATATATACACTGGTTTCATTATTTATAGGTGCGGACATATGTTGGTTTGTTTCAGAAAAATAGTGTATACAGTTTGAAAAGGAAAATCATTATTATTAAAGTTAAAATATTGATTCACCCCCTCCCCCACAAACATTTTTCCCAACAATTGATATCATAGTAGGTCCTTTAGAAGAAGCTTGATCGCTTGAAGGGAGATCTCTCAAGATGAACAATCACAAAGGAATGGGATCTATCAGACTACCAATATTCAATAGAAATAACTTAGCATATTGGAAGACAAGAACGAGAGCCTATCTTCAGTAACTTGGAGCTGATGTTTGGGAAATTGTAGAAGGAGGATACCAATATCCAACAACAGTCCCCATAGATACAAAAGAAAAGAAAGCATATGAAAACAATGGAACAACTGTCAATGCATTATTGGGAAGTCTATCAGAATCAAAATTCATCAAAGACATGCAGCTCAACACAACCAAAGAAATATGGGACAAAATCATTCAGAGCTACGAAGGAGACTCCCAGGTAAAACATGCTAAGCTCCAAACTCTCAAAATTCAATATAAATCTCTCAAGATGCATAGTGATGAAAGTATTTCTAGTTAATTTTTATGAGTAGATGAGATTCTAAATTGTATGAAGAATCTAGGTGACGAAATAAAGGAGGCTACTTTAGTAGAGAAAACTTTTAGATCTTTATCTTCTAAATTTGAGTCAAAAGTATCTGTGATTGAAGATAATCAGGATCGACAATCTATTACTGTTGTTCAACTTCATGGAATTTTAATTGCCTTTGAAATGAGGAAAGGAGGTCCATCAGATATCAAAGAAGCTGCTTTCACAGCCTCGGCAAAGGGAAAATAAAAGGAAGATCTCAAGGAATCAGGATATATTTCAGAAGAAGATGAAGTAAACCTTGTAAAGAAAATTCAATAGGGTTCCAGAAGATTCAGAGGTAAGCTTCCCTTCAAATGTTTTGTTTTTGGTAGAGTTGGTCATTATGCTGTTAAATGTTCTCATAAAGATAATCATGACAAAGGAAATGATTCTACAAAAAGTAATAAGAAACAGTTTGTTAATAGAAGAAGTTATTATACCCATGAAGATAGTGATGGCTTGTCTAATAGTGATGAAGATGAATATGAACAAGATATTAAACTACTCATGGCTTATGAAAATGATGATTTTATGGATGCCTTAGAAGAAGAAGATTTTCTTGAATAAATCACTCAACTTAAAATCTGTTTGGAAGAAAAGAATATGGTCATAGACACTTTGACTGATCAACTCGCTGAAAGGGAAAAGAACAATGAAAAATTAGAATGTGAAGTAGTGGGTCTAAGAAAAGAACTTGAGAAGACAAAATCTATGAATCTTAGATTTGCTAAAGGATCAGAAACCTTAGATGAAATCATCAAGTTTCAGCATTCTCCTCTTATAAAGACTGGTCTTGGATAGAGTGGAGAAACATCCCAACCAGAAAAGCCTTTAGCCATCAACATAAGTTATGTTGATGTAGCAAAAACTAGTGAATAATGCTTCAATCCTCAGTAAAAGGCATAAGGTACTCCCTAGGTAAATCATGCTCATTTTACTCCAAGGGTGAACATCAATAGAAGCACCAACCAAAAGGTGAACAATACCAAAATATTTTATGATCACTTCTTCTTTAATGGAAAATGTTTTTCATGCCATAAATTTGGTTATAAAGTTGCTCAATGTGTTTCTTACAAAACTATAATGACTAGAGAAGCAAGAAAACAAAGGAGCGTGACAGGAATCAAGAAAAGCTCTTATAATAACTTTTCTCCTCTTGAACATGAAATTGAATGTTCATTTTTCAATAACTTTGGTCATGAAGAATCTAAATGCAAGAGCAAATTTCGGTCAACAATTCAAAATGAGAAAACATAATAAAATTTCAAGGTATGGAAAAAGAATATGAAAATAATGCCAATTCCATATTGCTTTGGCTGTGTTGAGTTGCATGACTTTGACGAATTCTGATTCTGATAGACTTCCCAATAATGCATTGACGACTTTGGCATTGTTTTCATATGATTATCTTTATGAGGACATTTAGCAGCATAATGACCAACTCTACCACAAACAAAACATTTGAAGGGAAGCTTACCTATGAATCTTTCGGAAACCGTTGAAGTTTCTTTACAAATTTTACCTCGTCTTCTTCTGAAATATATCCTAATTCCTTGAGATCTTCCTTTTCTTTTCCCTTACCGAGGCTTTGAAAGTGGCTTCTCTGATATTTGATGGACCTCCTTTCCTCATTTCAAAGGTAGTTAAAATTCCATGAAGTTGAACAACAGTAATAGATTGTAGATCCTATCTCTCTTCAATGGCAGATAATTTTGACTCAAATTTAGAAGATAGAGATCTCAAAATTTTCTCTACTAAAGTAGCCTCCTTTATTTCTTCACCCAGATTCTTCATACAATTTACAATCTCATCTATTCGTAAAAAGTAACTAGAAATACTTTCATCACTATGCATCTTGAGAGTTTCATATTGAATTTTGAGAGTTTGGAGCTTAGCACATTTTACCCGGGAGTCTCCTTCGTAGCTCTGAATGATTTTGTCCAATATTTCTTTAGCTGTGTGGAGCTACATGACTTTGACAGATTTTGATTTTGATAGACTTCCCAATAATGCATTGATGGCTTTGGCATTGTTAGTCAAGGTTGTCATTGATGTCAAAATGGCATTGACGAGATGAAAAATATTCTTGTGATGCATGATGTTGCTCTAACCCTAGGGAAATCCTAGCTTTGCATGATGCTCTAGCCCTGTTGAAGCAAACACTAACCCTAATCATATCCAAACTATTGAATAAGTTCCAAGTGTGAAGACCTCTCATATAAAACCCTATCCTAATCCTTTTACATGTCCTAATGAAACCCTAGATGAATATTTAGGCATTAAAATATTAATGCAAGTTCCATATAATACCCTAGCCTTATTGAAGCATACACACCATATTTACATGAATACCCAAATCCTATCAAATATACCTTTATCCATAAAATGGAAAACCTTTTTTATGATGCCTTTATTATGTAAAAATAAGTACTCTATCAAAAGAAACTCTTAATTCCCAAACACCTATGAAAACATCATATAGCTATGAACCTTACCATTACCATATAACATGACTTTGTTTATGACATACTTGTTCCCTATGACCATACATGGCAGACAATGTATAATTGCAACATGTACATGGCAGATGGGATATAATGATAGCCAAGGCCTTTCTCCATAGTTCTTATATGATCCATATTTCACATGGCAGATAGATGTAATGCATGTATGTTACATCACATAGCAGAATATATATATATATATATATATATATATATATAATATATATATTATATTATATATATCCGCACTAAACATTGGTCACAGTTCATTTAAATTTAAAAAATGCAAATCAATTCTTCTAAGACTTGACTTTTCATAAAATCAAATAAAAATTAATCCACTACAGGCCGGCCAACAAAATAGACGTGTCTGCTCAAGGTTCATGTTCAAGAAGCTTATTAATAGGAGGTTCGAGCTCCTTGTTTGTATTATATTTTTCGCAGATCATAAAGACAAAATTCTATTAGATGTTCAGAACTCGTGAACTGAAGGAGGCATAATTGAAGACTTATTTTGGGTTATGAAGACTGTAGCTCTTATGATATCTCAGACCTTACCTCTATCTGTATTGGACTTACTATGATAAATTTCCTGTGGGAACCTAAAATACTTAAGATGTTTTGAGAAGTGTTATTTTAGAAAAAAGGCTCGGAACCCTTGATAGAATCGAACTAGTGCAGAAATGGTAGATGATCTCAACTATGGCGGGTGCTCTCAGACTGTTGTAGAAGTAGTGAATGTTCTCATACTATAGCAGGGCACTGGTGCAGGAGTAGTTGACATTTTGTGAGTGTGTAGTTTTGGACTGCAACATATCTTTCTCAAGACTTCATACTTGTTGTGGCTCGGTGCTGATTCCTTACCTTGCACTCACCTATGGACTGTGAAAAAGAACCTCGATCATTTGTTGAGGATTGTGGTTCAGACCTCCTATGGTTCAGTTTGTGTGACAATTTCCAGGCCTCAAATATCACTTTGTATTGTTGTGGTTTTGGCTTGGGCCTCTCCTAAACAACCCGGACTACTCATTGGTGAACATATATAACTACATTCTTTGAACAAAGGATTGTAGTATCACCTCTCTTCCTCTTGGACAGTGACATAGTTGGATTACAAAATCTCTTCCTGAATAACAACAGTGATGGACTAAGTGAAGCCTAATTTAATAGTGCATTTGAAAGTAACCTTTTAGAGATTGTCTTTGAGATTGGGATCTCTTTGAAGGCATTTTGGAAGAAGTAAATATCTTTGTGCAGACATTGGAGAAAGGGATCGAAGATTGATGAAGATACCCTTGGTTGGAGAGCTCTTGGGGACATTCTTTTGAAAACATGTTGTTAAGAAGCCTTGAGTAACCTTGGAGTTATTATTGGAGATCATGATGCATTAGTGATGATATCATGAGGTGACTTGAAGAAATTTCTTGGGTACAATGAAGAGCAATTGTGAATCTTCTAAGAGAACAAGGTTTTCATTGATGACATGACATGGAGATTAAGTGAAGGTATTGCTGAAGATTGGCAGGGCTCACTGAAGAAGACTTTGGGAGCCGTTAAATAATGTCAAACACATCTAGATGAAGTACGAGAGTGGGTTGGATCCTAGAGGGTTGGTGCCTAGAGGTTGGAGCCTCAAACAACAAGGTCGGTGGCTTGAAGAATAGAGTTGGAGCCTTAGAGGATCAAAGTCCTCAAGAATTCAGGTTGGTGCCTAAAGAAGATAAAGGATTAGAGTTCTTGGGGTCAGTGCCCCAAAATTGTTAGGGTTGGTGCCTTAGAGGATAGGGTTGGAGGCCTAGAGGATCAGAGTCCTCAAGAACCTAGGTCAGTGCCTGAAGAAGATATAGGATTGGAGTCCTTGGGCTCGGTGCCTTGGAAATTCCAAGCTATATATATATATATATTATATATATCTATATATCTATATCTTATATATATATATATATATATAATATATACTTATATATATATATATTATATATATATATATATATATATATATATAATATATATATATATATATATTATATATATATATATATATATCCACACTAAACATTGGTCGTAGTTCATTTAAATTAAAAAAATGCAAATCAATTCTTCTAAGGCTTGACTATTTATAAAATCAAATAAAAATTAATCCACTACAGGTCGGCCAACAAAATAGACGTGTCTGCTCAAGGTTCATGTTCAAGAAGATTATTAATAGGAGGTTCGATCTCCTTGTTTGTATTATATTTTTCGCAGATCATAAAGACAAAATTCTATTAGATGTTCAAAACTCGTGAACTGAAGGAGGCATAATTGAAGACTTATTTTGGGTTATGAAGACTGTAGCTCTTATGATATCTCAGACCTTACCTCTATCTGTCTTGGACTTACTGTGATAAATTTCCTGTGGGAACCTAAAATACTTAAGATGTTTTGAGAAGTGTTATTTTAGAAAAAAGGCTCGGAACCCTTGATAGACTCAAACTGGTGTAGAAATGGTAGATGATCTCAACTATGGCGGGTGCTCTCAGACTGTTGTAGAAGTAGATGTTCTCATACTATAGCAGGGCACTGGTGCAGGAGTAGTTAACATTTTGTGAGTGTGCAGTTTCGGACTGCAACATATCTTTCTCGAGACTGCATACTTGTTGTGGCTCAGTGTTGATTCCTTACCTTGGACTCACCTATGGATTGTGAAAAATAACCTCGATCATTTGTTGAGGATTGTGGTTCAGACTTCCTATGGTTCAGTTTGTGTGACAGTTGCCAAGCCTCAAATATCACTTTGTATTGTTGTGGTTTTGGCTCGGGCCTCTCCTAAACATCTCAGACTACTCATTGGTGAACATATATAACTACATTCTTTGAACAAAGGATTGTAGTATCACCTCTCTTCCTCTTGGACAGTGACATAGTTGGATTACAAAATCTCTTCCTGAATAACAACAATGATGGACTAAGTGAAGCCTAATTTAATAGTGCATTTGAAAGTAATATTTTAGAGATTGTCTTTGAGATTGGGATCTCTTTGAAGGAATTTTGGAAGAAGTAAATATCTTTGTGCAGACATTGGAGAAAGCGTTCGAAGATTGATGAAGATACCCTTAGTTGGAGAGCTCTTGGGGACATTCTTTTGAAAACATGTTGTTAAGAAGCCTTGAGTAACCTTGGAGTTATTATTGGAGATCATGATGCATTAGTGATGATATCATGAGGTGAATTGAAGAAATTTCTTGGGTACAATGAAGAGCAATGGTGAATCTTCTAAGAGAAAAAGGTTTTCATTGATGACGTGACATGGAGATTAAGTGAAGGCATTGCTGAAGATTGGCAGAGCTCATTGAAGAAGACTTTGGGAGCCATGAAATACTGTCAAACACATCTAGATGAAGTACGAGAGTGGGTTGGATCCTAGAGGGTTGGTGCCTAGAGGTTGGAGCCTCGAACAACAAGGTCAATGGCTTGAAGAATAGGGTTGGAGCCTTAGAGGATCGAAGTCCTCAAGAATTCAGGTTGGTGCCTAAAGAAGATAAAGGATTAGAGTCCTTGGGGTCAGTGCCCCAAAATTGTCAGGGTTGGTGCCTTAGAGGATAGGGTTGGAGCCCTAGAGGATCAGAGTCCTCAAGAACCCAGGTTAGTGCCTGAAGAAGATATAGGATTGGAGTCCTTGGGGTCGATGCCTTGGAAATTCCAAGTAGGTGCTTGGCATATACCGGGTTGGAGCTCGAATATCTTCATCTAGGGTTAGAGCCCTATCTATATTGTACTTGATTCATTATAAATATTATATTAATAAAAGAATTTATTCCTATTGTTCATTTTGTCTTCTAAATATAAGTGCATCTAACTGGTAAAAGTAAACAATTGAGAGGAAAACTGATTCACCCCTCCCCCCCCCCGCCCCACCCAGTATTTCCAAAAATTGGTATTTGAGATAGTATTTTCACTCAATGTCTAACATCTTGAAGTTTGATCAATTAGAACACAAATGGAAAAGCTAAGTAATAAAGTCTCCAATCCCTTAAAGGTGTGTCTCCTTCAACCACCGAAATTGAAGTCAATTAATTTATGAAGGCTCCATTGTTCAATGGAAACTTTGATATATGGGAAGAAAGAATGAGAAATTTATTAAAGACTTGAGGCATTGAATTATGGAAATAAGTGATTACTGATAGCATGATGGATGGAGAATCCAAGGAGTACAATGCAAAAGCGATGAAGGCAATATTCAATGGGATATCAGATTCCATAAAGGACAATTTTGAAAAATGTTCGTCAGAAAAAGGCATATGGGATAAACTTCATGATCTTCACTCAAAAAGAGCGTTGAAAATAATCTCTAGCCAAGAAAATCATGGAAATAAGAAGGAAATCCAGAGGCCATCAAGGAAGGTGAAGATAATAGCGATAACAACAAGGCTAAAGAAGACCTAGAAGATGAAGAGAATGAAGAATATTTTGAAGAAGATCTCCTCACTAAACTTATGGCTTCCATGGAAGAGATTAATAATTTGAAAAAGGAAAATGAGGAACTTAAGAAGAAAGAGCAAGTTGGTGACTAGGACAAGACAAGGAAGGAAGTTGACCTTGTCAAGCTTCAAGTACAAGAAAGAGATGACAAGCTCACCAAGATTAACGAAAAATTTCATCAAAACAAGAGAAAGCATCATGAAGAATTCATATCCATGACAAATCAGTTGGATAAGGCAAAGAAACGGGAAGATACCTTGTCAAGCCATCTTGAACAAAGGCACAAGAGCTTGAACAAACTTGAAGCAGATATTGGTCAATACAAGGAAGAGGTATCCTCCCTTATATATCAACTAGAAGAAGAAAGGAAACAAGCACAAGGAGCTGATAACGTGATGGAAGCTTTGAAATTCATATAAGGACAAGTTGATGAAGCAGAAAAGGAGAGAAACACCATGATATGCCAACTGGAAGAAAATAATGATGCCATCACCAAGTTAAAATCAGAAATCACTTCACTTGAGGCCCAATCATGTGAAGCAACCAAGATGAAGTAAGAAATGGATGAAGAATGAAGAATGAAGAATGAAGAAAATGAAGGAAGAAATTGTCTTTCTTAAAATGGAAATTGACTTGATGAAAAATAACTTGAAAAGTTCTCAAACCCTAGATGACATCCTAAGTAATCAAAGGTCTCCCCTTGGCAAATTAGATCTTGGCTATGCAGGTGAATCCTCAAGAAAGAATGATTCAAACCCTAATGTTTCAACCAACAAGGATGTGAGGAAGCTAGAAAGAAATATTGATGCTCCTAGTTCCATCAAAGGTAAGAGTCAAGTTGACATTGGAAGAAATCCTACACCAAGAAGAAATGCAGATGGTGTCAAGGATGCAAGAAGAAATGGTTATCATCAAAGGATCTTGTTATCACTCAGGTTTTCCTAGAAGTTGTGTAAGAGGAAAGTATACCCGAGGTAACCACAAACCAACCTTTTAGATGCAGAATCTAGCCACTCTGCATCCAGAGAGGGCTCTCTCTTTATGATTTATCTTTGTTCTTGGAAGGTTTTAGGCTAGTTATAGATTCAAGAGTTTGTTTTGGGGAAATGGTGGAATCCACAAACTAAGGGCAAGATTGAGAGCTTTCAGTCCATTGGGCTATGGAGTCAAAGGATGGCTTTACTGGATTTCTATTCTAAACACAAGATGGTATTACAGGGCAAGATAGCTAAATAGAGAACAATCCTTAAAATTTAAAGTGGATGGGATGATCTTGAAGGGATGAAAGGCAACTAAGAATCTTTCACCATGTTCAAAAGAAAGAAGTGAAATGACTACAAACAAAGAGCAATGAAGGATTCTTTATTATAGTAATCAACAATGTTTAAATTAGCAAAGAATGAGCATTTAAGAATTCATGCTTATAACTAATTTAGAAGAAAACATTAAGAATAACCACATTTGAAAACAGAGTACAATTAAGAAAATTATGTTTCAATCCTTTATGTAAATTACTCAGAAATGGATAAGATGGTATTATAAACTAATATAAAATTTCAGACAAAGGGTAGAAACACTTATTGCACTGTAGTCCAACACATGAATCCTGCAACAAGTCCAGTGCTTTAAATCGTCATCCAGTAAGCCACAAGTAAATTTCTCCAGAAGCTTTTATTCCAAAAATCTCGATGTTACAACAGAGTAATAGAATTGACCCCAAATGCTTCCAAGAGTGGAGTATTTATACAAATTCTAAACTTAAATATCTTGAAAAAAATATCAAAATTGGTTCACAAATCTCTCCAACTATTTTACATAAATAGAATTTAATTAAAGGACACTCAAACTAATGCATCTATTTGGCACTATTTTGTATGGATAGGTGATGAAAAATAGGAGAATTCGAATTTGATCCAACTCTTAGCTGATGATGAGGCATCCAAGTCACTAACTGTTTCCTTTCTTTGTGCAATCTGCTGCAACAATTCTGCAAACTTTGGGTCCAATGATATTTTTGTATTTATCAATCCGTAATAGATATGTAAAAAGTGAAAGAGGTTATTGTAGATAAATATGTTGGTGAGATAAACCTCTTTCATTTTCCCAAAATTCCTCTCCCGCTATGCATAATAGTCTCTGTAACAAAATATGTGTAAAACAGAGTTTTACAGAGTCTGAAACATGGCCTGTAAAGACGTGCATGTATCTATCATTATAAAATCACTGTGAAAAAAATGAGATAGGTTGTTGTAGATGGGTATCTTAGAAACAAAAGCCTCCTTCCATTTTGTATGAAGTATTGTGGATTGGCCAAAATACTCTCTGCAAAATGATGACTTAAACTGAAATTTCTGCAAAAAGTGCTTTCCAACATTGTATAATATTTCCAAAACCATAATGGCTGTTAGAAACGTGAGAGAGGTTTTTGTATATGGCCCTCTTAAGAACATAAACCTTCTTCATTTTTTTTAAATTCGTCTTTTATTGATCACAATAGTTTCTGCAAAACTATGACTAAAATATGCAATTTCTGCAAAAATGTTCCTTCTTGTTATGTTTTTTTATCTTTTTACTTTCTTGCTCTTTTGACTGTTTTACTTTCACTTTAGAAAAACCTCAATATTTGTGAAAGTATTATCATCTCTTTTTACCATTTTACTGCCTTCTGTATTCACTTTTACTGTTTACCTTTGACTGCTCTGTA
>APFE031138236.1:120820-138146 GCA_000404065.3 Pinus taeda
ACTCAAAATATTTTTGCACATCTAAGAAAGTGATAACTTCTGAAGTAAATTGCAATATTTTATCTTCAACACTTAAACTTAGAATAGCAAGTTATCTTGAGGGATTTTTATGGAATTTTGCATGAGTTTCCTAAGCAAAATGGGATTTTACTTAGGAAAAGATTGAAAGTGAATGATAATGGATAACTTCAAGTACTTAGGTCTTTTTGATCATAAGGCCAAGGGTCCGGTCCCTCCAAAAGTCAAGGAAATGCCTTGAGCCCCTTTGATCTCCAAATACCTTAGTACTTTGGGAAAATTAGTAAAAACTTAGGGAAAAAGTGATGTGGGAAGTTAATGATTTTGACTTTGCTTTCTGTGAATTCTTCAGTGCATTTTCTGCTTGAGTACTTGTGATGAAGGTAAAAGATTAAACATAATCAACACCATCATTCATCACATAAAACTTTGCAACACCATCTACCTACCCTATCTACTTGACACTACCATTTTCTCTTCTTTATTAGGGTGCATTTAGATTTGCAAACCCTTTTCAATCTTTTCTTTTTACAAGGCAAATCTATCTAATTCTACCCTTATTACATCCAAGGGCTCAAATTAAACTGTTGAGCACCTCTTATTAACTCTACCTATCTACTTATCTGCCAAGATTAAACTGTTTGGACAGATATTTATTCTCTAATCTACAACATGAAATTGAAATATGAGTAAGCCAAGTTTAAACAGTTTGACTTATTCATGAATTGTGGCAAAGGTTTGACAAGCTGCACACAATTGCTTTATTACAAAAATGAAATAGTAGTGGCATTTGGATTTGCACACTTTCCTTCGTCTATTTTTTGTTTGGGGTTCATTTCTTTCACTTTTTTGACCATTTTATTTTTCTTACCCTTTGATTTTTCTTTTAGGGTATACCTTCTTTACATTTTTTAAATTTTTTTGATTTTTTTTTGTTTTTTCAAGAATATGGAACACCTTTTCTCAAGAAAAAGGTTTGAACATATTCCATAGTTCAATCAAGACAATCATGAAAAATGACACCTATTGGTATAGGAGTATAACAGGTTTATACAAGGTGAGATAATTTTCCAATGATTTCAACTTGTTCTCCAGGGCCTTCACCTCTCTGGTTTTCTCTGCCACTGTTATTTTTGACTTGTCATAGCTCACCTCTAGCTTGGTTAGTCTTTATTTTGCCTCTTTGAGCTCTAAGATTTGAGCTTCTAGCTCTTTCACTGCCTTCATCATTTCTTCCATCCTCATGCTGGTCTCTGGCTCTGTTGTTGGTGCTGTTGTAGCATCTGTAGCTATTGTACCTGTTGTTGGTGTTGGCACAGTGGGAGGGATTGCTGCTGTGTCTGTGGGGGTAGCAGAGACAGTTGTTGGAGCTGTTTTAGGTGGTTGGGAGGTCGACTCTCCCTGCTTAGCTTGCAATGCTTTCTCCAACTCTTGTTCTGTCTAATATCAGATTGTTTCTTGGCTTGCAAACTTGAGGAGGAGACTTCCATTCCATGCTGCCTCTCCACTTCTTGTCTATGAGAACTAGTGGATGTTTGTTGGCTGATGGCCCTCTCTCCTCTTGTGCTTTCTGTGATTTCTTCCACAATGTCCTCTTCAGGTGGAGGATCTACCCTTTGTCTTTTGGCCTCTTGTTGTTCAGTTGACCCACTTGCAGGTGTGGTCTCTTCTCGGTCTCTTTTCGTACTTCTCTCCTCAGGAAGAGGAGTCTGTAGCGCTGGTACTTCTGGTGCTTGTGCCCGTAATGAAGGGGCTTGCCCTTGACTGTGTTCTTTTGAGGTAGTTGGTTGTTCTTCCATTGTTTCTTGCTCTGCAACTACTAACTCCTTGCCCTTTGTTGTCCCTGTTGTTGGTGTAGTCCTTTCTTGGGCAACTTGTTGTGAAGTTGTAGCAGTTGATGAGCTTTCCCCAGTTTGATGTGGTATTTTGAATGATACCTACCCAAAAGAATCTAAGTCAAGAGTTTTTTCCAGATTCATAGTTTGTTCCATTTTCTCTTCCTCGGTAAACTCTTCAAATAGTGTGCCCTCCACCCACTCATCTTGGTTTGTAAACTTTTCTATGTCAGGGATGTTGCAATGTTCATAGGGTGCCAGCCTATATTTTACCCTTTTTGCATTGATAAAGCCGTTTGGGTCATAGGGTACCCACCAAAAGCTTCTCTTGAGTCTGAGTGTTTGACCCAATATTTCATCAGCATCCTTCCATCCCTCTTTCTTGTTCATAACATAGGGGCCTAACTGGTCTCTGAGTTTCAATTGGGCCTTTTTATTTATGCTATGGAAGTGACTCAGATTTGAATTGATGAATTGCCTGAAAGATTCCAAGGCAAACAGCATCATTGGCACATATCTTGGTAGCCTGTAGGGGCATAGCTCACAGCCATATATCCTCAGAATAGTGTGATTCTGCTAAAAGTACTAGTCACCTATTTTATAGTTTTTGGAGAGCTGTAGTATCTTTTGCATATCATATGTCAGTCTAGGAGGAGGAGTTCTCATCAAGAGAGAAGAGACTAGATATACAAACATATCAATAAACTCACAATAACATTAGGTAGAGCTGCGGACTTCATGAAATCTTGGGGTCTAAAAAATCACAGACCTCCTTTCCCGTTTATGGTCCAATTTTCTAATGGGGAATTGGAAGATATTTGGCTGATAATATAAGAACAGATGATAGATATGAGATGAATATTTAAGGATTCCCTCCCTATCTAGATTCAACAATTGGTTATGTATCTTGTTGGCAATAAATTTGGCATAGTTGTATTTGACAGCAGGAGGCTGCCCTGGGGTAAATATAGACATTAAAACCAATATGGTTTCATCAAAATGTTCACTTGTTTTGAATCCCAAAACAAAATATATCATATCAACAACTAATCTACCCACTTCATTGAAAGATGCATAGTGGAAAGGAGGTGGCTCCTTAGGCTGGCGATCTACTCTCATAAATACTTGGGCAATTTTGGCTATCTTTGAGCTAGAGAGTTTGGGACCTTCATCCAACAAGAATTTTATAGTAAGAGGAAACTGGAGGTGGGTTGGTTTGAAGTTCAACATTTGATTTATGGAGTCAGGGGTAATATGAAAGAGGGTAGTTCCAGATGGAGTCTTAACTACCCTTTTAGTTGGCTCATAGTTCTCACAGCAGAGGTTAATTATCTCAGGGAAAGTATTGATAGAGGGGAGGTAGTATATGGGTAGATTTGATTCCCATATGCCATAGACATCATTTTGGTTTGAGTAACTATTTCTGAGCTCACAAACTTCTTGCAGATGGTTTTGGTAGCCTACTAGGTCTTGGATTAGATAGTCTTTATCAACTAAGGGAAAATGTTCCAATTCCTTGTGGGGTGCATTAAGAGGAGTGATGTTCAAGGCTACTGGACCTTCCATGGCTAAACTCTATTGCCTTTAAAATTGGAAATTTTTGGCTCTATGCAAGCAAAATAGGCAAGCAACAACTCTGTGGATTTTCTCTGGGAATTTCACCGTTGAAGCTGGTTTGTTGGCTTGAATTTAGCTCCATGGATAGAAATTAGATAGAAATTAGCTGGAGAGATAGAGCTAGTGGGCTTCTTTCGCACAATCGGCAACAATTGTGGGAAAAAGGGAGTTTTCCGGGTTCCTTGGAGAATTTGCAAGGCCGAACGAGCTCAATGTGCAGATTTATGGTAAATTTGGCAAGACAAAGGTTATGGTGGGTATTTTTGTCAGCAACATAGTGTTTCTTCTTCAAATTATAGGTGTTGTGGGAAATTTTATAGTGAAATCCAATCAAAACAGGGTCGGGATCAATTTGTTGTAAATACCTCTTTTCTCGGCGGAATGGTTGATTTGCAGGTGACCAGGTGAGCTGAGGGACCGAGCTGTGGAGTAGAATTACTGGGTGGCGGAATGTATGGTGAGAAATGCTCTTTTCGACGTAAACCAACATGCACTGGTCACTTGGAGAAAACAAAGACAAATGGGTAAAAACAACGTTTTCACCCCTTTTTACCCGAATTTTTTACTTTGGCGAGTTTTGGTGCACTTTTTTCTGATGACGTCAGCATGACGTCATTTTCTTGTGTAGTGGGGTACGGATGATGACATGGCAGGTGACATGGCATGTGACATGGCGGGTGACGTGTCAGGTGACGTCAGAAGTTAGGTGGGCGGCAACGTGGGTGACATCATTAGATGACGTGGGCATGACGTCAGTGGGGAGGCGGTGGGGTGGTAAGCGGTATTCCCCGCACCGCCTTTGGGGGAAAGTGGTATTGGGGGAGGGGGCTCCGAACACGCTGGGCACTTGACACATGTCCTCGGTACGGCAGAAATATCACCCATCCCCCGGACGCTATAGTTCGGCATGTTAGGGCTTCGGATATCGTCGACAGCCATTGGATTCGTCGATGACGATCGGATGGCTTGCGGGTGATTAAGCTGGTTGCGAGTTATCTCTGGGGGACCCACTTTAATTTTTCGTGTTTTGTAATGTTTTGCGGTGTATTTCTGACTTTGGGTTAAATGGGTTTTGTGGGATTAATATGCGGGTTTCGGCTGTTTATTTAGCTAGAGGCTAAACAAGTCCCAATGGGGCACGTGGAGGGTTATTATTGGCCCCGAGTGGACCAATAACTCCCTAAAAAAAAAGAAATATAGCTATAGTTAGCCAAGGGTCGGGGTATTAGATTTTTTAGGGATTTTGTGTATTTTTACATAGTAAGGGAGGGGAATATACATATGAGCTATATAATAGTGTTAGTAGGTTAATATGACTATATGGAATGGATATGTATGAAGTTGGTCTAAGTTTATAGAGTGAAAACTTAGGCATGGGGGGGAATGAAAGGGTACCCAGTTGTGAAGTTTAGGAAACTTGGCAAAATGGAATAAAGACATTTTACACAAGAAATGTGGCTTGTTTTGCCTAGGTGAAAACACATTTTCACTTAGTTTTTTTATGAGATGAAGTAGACTAAAGGCAATGAGGAGATCTCATTGCCCTTGGGGGGAATGTTAGTAAGTGTTTCTTGGGATCATGAGGAGGGGAATTAGTCATGCTCCATTTGTTTTGTAGCCACCTTGCCATGGTACCTTATGATTTTCATGAGATGAAAATTTGTTGCAATAGGACCAAGTTGCCCATAAGCCTGCTTCTACACCATCAAAACTGCCTACCCAACCTAGTATACCTAACATTTTCTCTTCATTTTCATTGGGTGCATTTGAACTAGCAAACCCTAATTCTTCTCTTTTATTTTGGCTGCCCTCCTATCTAAGTCTACCCTTATCTCTTCCAGGGCTCATATTAAATTGTTGAGACCCTTTGCTTCTCTACCTAACTACTTGTCTGGCAAGCTTGAACTGTTTGTGCAGACCTTTATTATCTATTCTAAGACAAGTAAATTCAAACATGATCTAGCCAGGATTAGATTGTCTGGCTATTCATCAACTGTGGCAAGAGTCAACCACCTATACATAGTGAAATTCTAGAAAATATGGAACCTTTGCAGCATGAAAAGGATGAACATATTTGGCACTTCTCCAGTCAATCATGAAAAATGAAACCTATTGGTATAGGAATCTAACAGTGGCTCCACTTGGGGATGGTTTTTCCTAGTGAAAAGTCAAGAACAATAGGTCAAATGGCCTTATATTTAGTTCTTACTGTATTCTGAAATTTCTCCTTTGTTGTTCACAAAATGGCTCCTCTGCAATGTCTGTATTTCTCATGAACTCATTCCAATTATTGCAGCTCTGTTTTGGGTACTCTGTTTGATTTTTTCTCAATACTTTCATAGCTCCCAAGTCTGCTTCTTTAGCTTCTTCTGATGGGCTTAAAATGCTATACCCAAAGGTGGCACAATTCCTTGTCCCTTCTACAAAATTTGTTGTCACCTGTTTTATCTTATTGCTGTAATAAACTGCAGAAAGTAAACCCTATTATGTAAAAATTAAAGTGTTGGTATTTCTAACAAAGTGGATCAAAATAATGCTTCAGCATTCTGCCATTGACCGGTCCATCATCTGCCTCTATACCATCCAGGCTTTTCAAAAAGTACGTGTTGTTTCCTTGTACAGTCTGAATGATAAATGGTCCTCTCCATAAGAAATCAAATTTTCCATGTTTTCGCCTATCTTCTCTTCTGGAATCCCACTTTAAAACTTTATCCCCAATGAAAAAGTCCTCTGCCTTGGTTCTTTTGTCAAATATATTTTTAATCTTTTCTTGTAGAACTTGAGCTCTGTGATAGACCTCCTCTCTTGTTTGTTGCAAGTGAATAGTTTGATTGATCCTTCTCTGAATATCATTAGGCTCTGCTTGTATCTCTTGTAGCAACTTTATCACTAGGATTCCTAAAGAAGAAGGGAATGCTACCTCCATTCCATAAACCAATTGATAGGGACTGGTCCCAATAGATCTCTTAGTGGTCAATCTGTCTGCCCATAGTGCATTTACAAGCTTTTTATGCCAATTTTTCTTGTTCTCCTCCAAGACTTTCTTAATGATGTTGATCAAGCTCTTATTGGAGGATTCAGCTAGGCCATTACCTTGAGGGTAGTAGGCTGTAGAATGGCCCAAGGTAATGTGGTATTTATGATAGAAATTGATCATTCTCTTAGACTTAAAGGCAGCAGGATTGTCTGTAATAATTTTCCCCGGGCAGCCAAACCTAGACAAGATGTTGGTCTCAAGGAATTGCATGATTACTGAGTCATTGGCTTGCCTACAAGGGATGGCCTCTATCCACTTGGTAAAATAGTCTGTAGCAGTCAAAATCCATTTGTGATGGCCAAAGGATGAAGGGTGGATTTCCCCAATGAAGTCTAAACCCCATTGTTGAAATGGTTTTTCAGTGGAAATGGGCTTGAGGGGCAGAGGCAGCAACTTTTTCTTGCCTTCAAAAATTTGGCACTTGTGGCAAGAAGTTACATTTTTTTTCACATCAACAAATAGGGTGGGCCAATAAAATCCAACCCTTAGGATTTTATCAGCAGTTGATTTCCAATACAAATGTCCACCACAATCCCCTGCATGAAATTCTTTAAGTACTTTGTCATTTTCTTCTTTGATTAGACAATTTAATAAAACACCTTCATGGTTTTTCCAAAAGAGAGCATGATCTAAAATACAAAATTTGGAAGCTTTCATTTTCAAAAATCTTTTCTTAGTTCTGGACAATCCTGGAGGAGCTTGTAGGTTTAATAATACAAAAGATATGTCAGCATACCAAGGTGATTGTAAAAAGGCTTGATTGATCTGTGGAGTCGCCATCTCCTACTCAATATCCAGTTGATTTATGTCAAGGGCTTGAAAGTTAGTTTCAGTCATGAGTTTAGCTAGTCCTTGTCCTTTTATCAATTTTGTTGGTTTAATTTCAATGTCATATTCTAGTATGGTAGCTATCCATTTGCCCCTTTTTCCTTCAATGCCTTCTTAGGTCAGGATGTCTTTAACAACAGTTTTGGGCACATAAGAAATCACATGAGAGTATAAGATGTAAACTCTAAAGTCATTAATGGCCTTTACAAGTGCATATGTTTGTTTCTCCATGATTTGATATTTGAGTGGAGCATCTCTAAGGGCTTTGCTGAAGAAGGCTATGGGTTTTTCACATCCTTGGTCATCTTTTTGAAGCAAGATAGTAGCAATTGTATGTTCTGATGCAAATGAGAATATGATAAAGTCCTTGTCAAAATTGGGGCTTGTGAGGACTAGTGTTTGAGTCAAAGCTTTTTTGATTTCTTCAAAGGCTTTCTTAGCCTCTATTGTCCACTTTACCTTGGAGTCTTTTTTGAGCATGTTGTTTAGCAATCTTATTAGCTCAGCCAGGTTTGGTATGAATCTTCTTAGAAAGTTGATCTTCCCCAAGAAGGCTTGTAGTTCTTTAATGTTTCTGGGCTGAGGGACTTGTAAGATGGCTTGTATTTTGTCCGGATCAATTCTAATGCCTTATTTAGAGATGATATGGCCCAATAATTTTCCTTCTTCTAGGCCAAACAATGATTTCTTTGGATTTAGTGATATACCATATTTTCTGCAAATTAAGAATACATGCCTGAGACGATCTAGGTGTTCTTGATTTGATTTGGAGAAATTTGTAAGGTCATCTAGGTAAATTACTAAAAAGTCATGGATCTCTTTAGCAAAAGCAATATCCATGGCTCTTTGAAAAGTTGCTCCTGCATTCTTGAGTCCAAAAGGCATTTTCACATATTTGAATGTTCCCCAAGGGGTTGTGAAAGCAGTTTTATCTTGGTCATCCGGGTGCGTTAGGATTTGATTGAAGCCCGAGAATCCATCTAACAGTGATATCCTTGAAGCACCCACTACCCTGTGCAAAATGTGATCCATTTTGGGTAAAGGGTAATTGTCCTTTAAAGAGACTTTGTTCAAATTTCTCAAATCAACACATAGCCTTATCTCCCCTGTCTTCTTTCTAGTGGGCACTAAATTTGAAACCCATTCTGAAAATCTGATTGGAGCTATAATTCCATCTTCATACATTCTCTTAACTTCTTTCTCAATCAAAGGGAGCAGCACAGGGTTGACCCTCCTAAGTTTTTGTTTGAAAGGTTTTTGGTTTTCTTTGAGAGGTATGGTGTGTTGGATGACTGCAATATCATAAGACTTTAGGTCCTCATAACTCCATGCAAAGACTTATTGAAATTTTTTGAATAGTTCAATATACTTGAGTTTTTGGTCAGGAGGTAGAGCTTTGGACAATTTTATCATTTTTGGATTTTTTGCAGTTCCTAAATTACAGTCCTCAATTTCTGTGTTTAATGGCTGCATTTTAGGTTTCCTGGAGATGTCATTTGAGTCAAAAATGTCCTCTAAAGGAGTGAGGCCTGTAGGTAGAAAATTATCCTTCAACTCAATGACTTCACATTCTGCTGCAATTGCATCCTCATCTTCCTTTTCTTGAAGTACTTGTAAATCTGTTTTAGTGAACTTGGTGGGATGTAGAATTTGCTTTGTTGTTTCAGCAGAGATATGTGTTTCAATTTTGTCTATTTGATTTCTTTCCTCCATAGTGTTGGTATCCATTTTTATGCTTGAGAAATCTTCCTTCAAAGTCAGGAAATTGTTGATTTGTGTGTCATTTTCAAACACCTGCAAGTTCTTTACATTATCTGGTACAATAGGTCTATGTTTGATTTGGGCAGTGAATCAGTGATTGGGGTTACATGGAAATTTGCAAGTGCTTGCAAAGGTTGCTATACTATGAGCATGCAGCTTTTGATTCCTTGGAATCTTGGTCAATTGGGATTCAAGAAAGGTGTTGAGAATTTCCATTGTAGCAGCTCTGTATGATCTCAGCCTAAGATCATTTGTAATGAAGTTACCCTTTATTTGTTGAATGATGAGGTCAGAATCTCCCAAAATTGATATTTGAGCTACACCTAGGTTTTTGATCACTTTGAGCCCTAAGAGGAGGGCTTCATATTCAGTCATGTTGTTAGTGCACCTGAAATTCAATCTAAATGCATGTCCCTCAGCGTGATCATCCTTCATATTATGTATCCAAACCCTTGCCCCTACTCCTAGCTTATTAACAGATCCATCAAACTCTAGATACCATAAGTTTTCTTGATTTGAACTAATATTAGGAGCCTTTTCAATTTGCTCAGTAGGCATAGTTGGTTTTTTAGTCTCATGGGATTCCCCTTGTGTGACTGTGAATTTATTGTTTTCCAAGACTTCTTGAATCTGAACTGTGGATTCTTTGTCTAGGGATTCATCCTAACTTACAACCATATTTTTAATATCAGTTGGGGTTTTCATCTCGGTGTTATACAAGATAAAGGAGTCCATCTCTGAATGCATAGAATAAATGGGAAAGTTTTGGGGTTTTTCTTGACTACTTACGACATAATTCATCAAAGTTTCTCGGTATAGCCTTTTAGGCTGGCTGAAGACTGAGATAGTGGCATAAGACATGTCTAGTTGCAAAGATCCTTGTAGCTTGGCACCCCAGGATCTAGATAACAACATTCCATACTTGGGTGGAATATCAGCTACCACCACATCCATGAGAATTGTTTTGGCTGGATATTGGACTAATGACACACACAGATCCTTGATTAGGCCTAGACACCAGACCTGACTAGAATCAAAGGAAAATAGGACTTTGTATGGCCTTGTGGTATCTAGGTCCAACTTTTCCATAACATATTTAGGGATCAGATTATGGGAGGCTCCTGAATCAAACATTGCATTGTGAAGCACCTTATCATGAATGTTTAAACTCACATAAAAGGGAGGGACACCTCCATCTACTGTTTTACCATTTGCTTCAAGGCCAAATATAAGTTCTGGTTGATCATCAAGGATGTTCACTGAATCTTTGCTTTCTGAAATTTGTAATGATCTGCTGACTTGTTCTCTAAAAACTTCATGCCTAGCCAATTCCGATAATGGGATGGATACTTTTAACTTACTTATTTCAGCCTCCATATTAAAGGGTTTTTTAGTTTGTATTTTGGCATTTTGGGCAGCAAGGTTGTGTTTTTCAACTAAGTTTTCAACAACTGCCTCTTTTACTGGAACGTTATGATGAACTGGAGTTGCTTGCTCACCATCTTCCAAAGGTTCCTCTACAATTTCTCTGAGTGGAGAAACAGATGTAGGGTGTTGTTTTGATTTATCTTTGTCTGAAACATCTTCAACTGTTGGTCTATTTGGATTGGAAGTTGATTTAGGGATGTTTGGTATATGACAGTCCTTGAGTTTTGTTTTGGTAGGTTGCTTGATTGTCTTCTTCTTGGGATCATCAGGGATGTCTATTCTCTTACTTCTCAAGTTGTACTGCTTGTGGACTTCATACACAGCTGTGTCATATCCTTGCTTAAAATCAAAGGATTCCCCTGATTTCATTTGACATTGACTAAGAGTATGAGCCTGTTGATCTTCCTGAGTTAGGAAAATTGGTTGTCCACTATTGAGACCTATTAGGTTAATGTGGTCGTCCTCTATTGGTTCACTAGATGTGGAGGCTTCTGCATAGTTTTCTTGGAAGGGAGGCCTTATATTTTGGTCTGGATCAACTTTTCCTACATTGGGGTTTTGATTTTTTCTAAAGTTTGGATTTCTTGCATTGTTGTTTGGTTGGCTTTCCGATGAAGATTTCCTCTCAATAGTTTCCACTCTATCTCCCACCCTGTCCATGCCTTTAATGATTTCATCAAGTTTTTGTTCAAAGGCAAAGGGTTCTTCCTTGAAAGTTGTTCTTCTTTCATATCTAGCTCGATTTCGTTTAGAAATCAGATTGGCTTCAACGCTCACAGCTATGCTTTGCATATCTTCAAGGCTAGGAGGAGCTCTCTCCCTAAGCTGGTAAGCCATGTCTGAGTCAAATCCATCAGGAAATTTGACCAATGCTAAGTCTGGTGGTGGTCTAAGATTTATTAGAATAGCAAGGTAGGTATTGTTGAATCTAGCACAATAATCTTGGAAACTTTCCTGTGGGCCTCTCTTCAAGTTCTCATATTCTGTTAAGATGTGTAAAGGGTATTTTTTCTTTTCCCACTTGCTTAGGAAAGTCTGATAAAGGGAATCTGGATTAGCTATTGTGTTTGCAGGGAGTGACCTAAACAATGTCCTTACATCACTAGCTAAGCTCTGGACAAAAATTTTCATCCTGACATCATCATCATTAATCTCATAGTTTTCAAAATAGTTTGTCATCCTCTTGGTATGTTGTTGAGCAATTTAAGTGCTAGTACCATCAAAGTAGGTAATTTTTCCCTGATAATCCTGTGGCATAGCCCCTGGATTGGCAGGAAATTACAGGGGAGCATATCTATTTGCCATATTAGCAAGGAAAAGTGGGACAACTGGAAGCACAGGGATAGCAGCTGAGATAAGTGCTATGGATGGAGGGGTGGAAAAGAGATTTTGGAGTGATAAAGGTGAGCTGGAAGAAGCTACAGCAACAGGAAGAAGGGCTTGAGATTTTGTTGTAGTAGGTTTAATTTGAATGGGTTTCTGTTGGGGTGTTTCAAGACTTGAATCAGCAGAACTCTCTTGATTTTCTGGTTTCCTAAGGCTCTTAACAATCAAATTTGGATTGTGAAAAATAGCTGGAGGATTTGGGTATGGGTTTGAGCTTGTGTAATGAGTTTTCTTCTTTGGAGCCAGCTTCTAAAGTATGTTTTGGGTATTTTCTGGGAGTATTTGGAGGATACAAGTTTTGACAATATTTTTGAAGGAAGTTCCTGAAATGTAAGAGGAGTTGGGCTCTCCCTCAAATAGGTTGGAAACAAGGATGGCCAAACAAATATTTGAGATAGCTATTTAGAATCTAAATCTAAACTGGAGTTGGACTGAAGTAGCTTTTATTTACTCTTGTGATTGCATAGCAAAGACAGTTTCAAAGGCTGCCTGGCTAACTTCAGGCTCCATCTGTAGCTTTAGAGATTAAACAGTAGTAACAGACATTCGTTCAGTCCCCAGTGGAGTCGCCAATGATGTTATCACTCAGTTTGTTCCCCAAAACTTGTGAGAAAAGGGAATACGGCCAAGGTAACAACTAACCAATATTTTCGATGCAATTTCTAGCCAAATTGCATCCAGAGAGGGCTCTCTCTTTATAATTTAACTTTGTTTTTTGAAGTTTTTATGCTAGTTATGATGTGCAGAGTTTTGTTTTAATTTTTTTTGGATGGTGATTTTAAACAGAGCTAGGATGCAAGTCTGAAAGAGTTTATTCCATTGGGCAATGGAGTCTATGAAGATGGACTGCTGAGTGTGTTTCTGTGATAAAGGGCAATACTACAGAGCAATCTAATTAGTGTTGGAACAATATTGAAATCTTGAAGTTGATGGGATGTAAGCCAGGGGGTAAAGGGCAGTCAAGAATCCTTTATCATGGTGGCAGAGGGAAGGTGCATGAATATTTTCAAGGAGTGGTGAAGAATTCCTTGGCAATTTTCAAAGTGAAAGAATTAGTGGAAACAGAAGCATCTAAGAATTTCTGTTTATGCTAGTTCTGAAGAAAACATAAATAAGAGCAGGAATTAAACACGGAGTGTATTTAAACAAGTTATGGGCTGTTCTTTTTCCCTGTTGTTAAGATTATGAAACATAATGAAATTTGCAAACATAGAAACACAAAACACAATTTAGAATAACTTATTGATCCAAAGAAAGACAAGGGAATTTTGTAGCAGAGCTCAGAACATAAAATCCACAGTCAAACGGTCCAGCAGCAGTGCATTTCAACAGCCCTTGTATTAAAAATATCATAGTTACAACGTGGTCCAAAGAGGAAAATCACCAACCCCAAATACATTCTTTGGGGGGTGTTTATACAAAAAGAGAGTTACAAAATATCTTGTGGATAAGATATGAAGTAATAACTTCCTTCACCTACTCTGACAGAGGAATAAATGCAAAAATAAAGGTAGGAGTTATTGTGGTTGTGCTGGCTGCTTTAACTGACAAGATATTTTCGACTTTTCAATGCAAGAATTTGGCTTGTAGTTGTGTCTTTAATTTGCATTCCTGCGTTGCTGTCCTGATCCTTTCACCTGCTCTTGATTTAGCTTTAATGTGTCCTGATCCTCGCTTGAGCTCCTTCCTCCATATCTGACACGTGTCTTGCTATTTGACCAAGTGTACATAGGCAGAAAGATCCAAATTACCTAGGTAAAACTTCCAGCATACTCTGCCGCCATTGGTCTATAGGCAATTGATGTCTTTGTAGTTTCACAAGTGTTTCATCAGCCTCAGTATACTTGTAAAAGTTAGGCTTGACTTCATAAAGATGATTTATTCCATGTTTTGTATAAAACAAATTTTCCAATTTGCCATATAAACTCTGTCCGGAAGGAGGTCCTGTGTCTTCTGAAGTGCTGGATGATGCAGTGATCTGATTTGTTACATACATGTTTACCCTGTGAGCATATTGTTGATGTGATAACAGTTTTTGATTGCTTGTTAGTAAACTGGGTAGACCCTTCTGCTGCAAGATTGTGAATTTCTCTGTGAAGGCATTAATGTCCATCTGCATCTCTTGGCACTTCCTTTGCAAAGTTTGTACAAAATTTCTCATTGTTAGCACCTTCTTCACTATCAAAATGGTGCCTATCCTGTCTGAGATCTCCAAAGCTGCTAGTTGTTCTTTAGTATGGGTATTCAAAAAATGGATCAGCCTATTGGCCTGCTCAGGCATATTTCCCAATGATGCCCTGGCCCTTCGAATTTGCTCTTGTGCCCTTTCTATCAATTCAATTTGTTCATAGATTGTTTGAATTGATAGCCATTGGTCAGTAATGGACTGGCCAATCTTGGTCCACAAAATCATTTTAATGTCAGCCAGAGATTTATGCAAGGTGAGATCCTTTTCCAGTGATTTCACCTTGTTCTCCAGGGCCTTCACCTCTCTGGTTTTCTCTGCCACTGTTATTTTTGACTTGTCATAGCTCACCTCTAGCTTGGTTAGTCTTTATTTTGCCTCTTTGATTTCTAAGATTTGAGCTTCTAGCTCTTTCACTGCCTTCATCATTTCTTACATCCTCATGTTGGTCTCTGGCTCTGTTGTTGGTGCTGCTGTAGCTTCTGTAGTTGTTGTACCTGTTGTTGGTGTTGGCACAGTGGGAGGGATTGCTGCTGTGTCTGTGGGGGCAGCAGAGACAGTTGTTGGAGCTGTTTTAGGTGGCTGGGAGGTCGACTCTCCCTGCTTAGCTTGCAATTCTTTCTCCAACTCTTGCTCTGTCTACATTAGCCTTTGATTCATTCTCATCAACAAATCCATTACATCCTCTTCTGCTTTTTCTTGTGCTAGTTCTGTTGTTTGTGGATGCATGGTGACACGCAGCTTCAATTTCTTTCCGAAGGCAGCAATATCTTCTTCTTCTTTATCAATGATTTGATTCCCTTGGCATCCTTGGGATCATGTCCCAACTCAATAATTATTTCTTCCAGAGTCTTTATTCTATTGTCTTTGGCTAGAGCAGAGATCTTCTCCAAATCCAATTGAGTAGATGTATTACTCAATGACTCTTTTAATTGGTGGGCCAGCATTGCCTTGTTTGCCAATGTAGCATAGACCATTTCACCTGTTTTCTTGTGCAATTCTATTTGGTCCATTGGGTGTATGTCTTTGGCAAGGACCTCCAAATTGGTCCTTATGTAGTCAACTGCAGACTGTGGTTGTTGAACCTTGGCCTTGAAATGAGTTAAGATCATTTTCTCCTCCTTGATGTCATAAGCTGCCATTAGTCTTTTCTGTTTGTGTAGGTTTTAACCCCGTACAGAAATTACCTGCATACGAATTCTAAATCACATGAAAAATAAAAATGCGAGAGCATAACACATAAAACACATATACACAGAGATTTCCCACTGGATCCCAAAACCGGGACTAGCAGCTTGATTTTTCATTATGTTCCTTTCAATGTTACAATACATATTTATACATGCCGAAGCATCCAATACCATGGACCAAAAACCATCGCGTCCAAAAGCATGGATAGAAAACCATCGCGTCCAAAAAAAAAACATGTGTGAAAATCATGCACAAAACCATAGGTGGGTCCGCCTAACCTAACATAGGGTCCAAAACCAAAATTTTCTGGGGCGCTGCCCCGGACCCCATAAAGTGGGGTTATGGGTACCCATCAAACCCCCTATTAACTATGTGGAAAGAATATAACACAACCCAACAATCTCCCACTTGTTGTATTCTTTCCACAAGGGGCCACAGGAGAGCTTATTCATTTTTCCAGCCCTGAAACACCCATTGTTTCTCTACACCAAGAGAACTTCTCAGAGCTAACAGATTTTGTCAATGCATCTGCAATATTTTTCAAAATGTCCACCTTTACCAGCAACACATTTTTGTCTTCTATCATATCCCTCACAAAGTGATACTGAACATCAATGGCTTTATCTTTGAATGATAAGCAGGGTTCTTTGCCAAGAAAATTCACTTTGGCTGTCATAGTCTATCCTTATAGCTCCCTGTACTAACCCCATACTTGAACACAATCTCTGCAACCAAACTGCTTCCTTGCTTGCATGAGTGGCTGCCATGTATTCTACCTATGTAGTTGATAGTGCCACTACAGATTGTTTCTTACTCATCCAACTGACTGCACCTCCAAATAGGTTAAACACATACCCACTTGTAGATCTTCTCTGATCCAGATCTCCAGCCCAGTTTGCATCAACAAAGCCATGAATATCCAACACTCTATCTAATCCTAGTCTTCCTTGGTAGCACAAACCATAATCACTAGTGCCACACAAATATTTGAAAACCTGCTTCACTGCTGTCCAATGCTCCTTTCCTAGTTTTGACATAAACCTGCTCAATACTCCTACTGCATGTGCAATGTCTAGTCTAGTACAGACCATTTCATACATCAAGCTACCAACTACACTTGCATATGGAACATGGGACATATCCTCTTCCTCTTCTTGTGTCTTGGGACACTGTTCAGCAGATAAATTTACACCTACAAGAAGAGGAACCTTCACCAGTTTACTATCCTGCATATTAAACCTCTACAATATTGTCTCAACATACTTCCTTTGGTTTAACCAGAGCTTCCTCTTTTCCCGATCTCTTTTAATTTCCATGCCCCAAATATAGTTTGCAGCACCAAGATCTTTCATGTCGAATTTGGAGGACAATTGGGTCTTCAAATCCTGGATAATTTCTTTGTCATTTCCAACTAGCAACATATCATCCACATACAAGACCAGATAAATACACGGTCACCAATTAATTTAAAATACACACAATGATTTGCTTTTCTTTTGGCGAAGCCAAGTCCCCGTATAAATGTATCAAATTTCTGATACCACATCCTTGGTGACTATTTTAACCCATACAGAGACTTCTTTAACTTGCATACCAGTTCTTTCTTACCCGTCACTGCAAAGCCTTCAGGTTGTTTATGTAGATTTTCTCTTCCAAATCCCCGTGGAAGAAATGTTGTCTTCACATCCATCTGTTCTACCTCAAAATCAAAAGCAGCAGCAACAGATAAAAGTAATCTAATAGAAGTTACCTTGGCAACAGGAGAAAAAATATCACCAAAATCAATTCTCGACACCTGGGAATAACCCTTTGCTACCAACCGAGCGTATTTTCTCCACCTTCCCTTCTGCATTTGTCTTCTTCTTGAACACCCATTTGCTGCCAATGGGTTTCCTTCCAGCCGACAACTCCACCAGATCCCAAGCCTCATTTTTGTGCAAAGATGCCATTTTCATCAACCATGGCCTCTTTCCAGAGTTTTCCATCCTTTGAATCCACTGCTTCCGTCACAGTTCTGGGATCATCATCAGTAACAGACAA
>APFE031138238.1:0-21287 GCA_000404065.3 Pinus taeda
AGTCTCTGCATACACTATTTAAACGTGCTAAGCTGGATCTGATCTTCAACTTGTCCTGACGATGAACCACACTAGTTGGTTCGAAACGCGTCGACAAAGGTCTCTTTCATGTGATTTACGCCGAAGCTCTTCGTATAACTATGATGAATCACAGAAGTCTCAATTCTACAAAATGGAATTATATTGAAACATTCTACTGCCTACTATCCGCATGGGACTGGTCTTGTTGAGTCCACAAATAAGAACCTTATTTGTATCATCAAAAATACCATCTTCTTAGAACAAAGGAACTGGCACTCCGCTTTGGTAAATTCCTTATGGGTTAACCAAGTCATGCCAAATCCCTCTCTAGACATCCCTCCTTACTTCCTAGTGTATTAAATGAAGTCATCCTTCCAACTTTCGCAAGATCCCAGGGAAAACCATGTTTATTAGTTCAACGTAGGATGCACAATCTTCACAAGTTGCAAGAAGAAAGGCTGAAAGAAAAAGAATATTTTTCCCTTCATCAGATTCATATAAAGAGGTGGCTTGACAAAAAGTTTGTAGGGAAGAATAAATTTAGTGTGGGTGACTTACTCTTCAAGTGGGGCAAAGCCCACAAGGACAAAGGCAAACACACCAAGTTTCAATCCCTGTGGATTGGACCATTCACTATTCACAAAAAGCTTTTCCAACACATATATCATATACACTTACTAGATGGGAAGATTGACTTTCTCCCTGTTAATGGCGAAGACTTAAAACATTACTTTCAGTAATGATATGGGGTTGTGCCCTACACTATGTGCATAGTATTTTCTTGTTTCCCTGATTTTGTTTTATGTTTTCCTCATGTAAATAAATGTTTCATGTCAACATGGTTTCCATATTATTTATGTGTTTCTGAATTAAAAGAGATTCTTGTGACACTTGAACATTTGGCTAACCTTCGGTCCACCTTCCTTGTGTTGGTTGTATATTTTGGTCGATGAAGTTCCGACGAAAAATATGATCCATCCGTGAGGAGAGTTTTGGTTAAACCGTGAACCTATGTCTATTCAAGAAACCTTATTCCCTATAGGAGATTCATCATTAGAACTGAGACTACATCCTATTACCATTGGATTATATACTACTTGGGAATATTCCATTTTGTACTTCTTTAGAATCTACATGAGATACCACATTTAGTTTATGTTATGGTGTTTTCACGCCTATCCAATAGTAGAAGAAGAGAAGGGGAAAAATATAAATGAGAAAACCTAAATCAGAGGTATTTATATGCTTCTTTGAAGGAACAACCTCTCCTACTCTCAATAAGTCGGGATCCATCTTCTGCTCATAAAATGAATAAGTGCCAACGCACAATCCTATAAATAAACAAATAAAGGAGAAAGAAGAGAAAGGCTTCCTACGTAGAGAGGTGAAGCAAGCAACTCTGTCGGGGTATTGTCCAAGCCTACTGGTAGCGAAGCAACATCGAAGATAAAAGAAATCATACTATGAAAATCTAAAGCTCATGAACTACACTACCCTTCCCAAGTCAAAAAATTGCAATAACACTGAATCTTATGATTTGTTCAAACGAGAAAGGTATAAATGGGAAAATTTTTATTCACGGGGTAAGTGTGGATACAAAAGTAATCTACACGATGAATCAATAGTCCACGAAGAACAAAGACCCTGCACAGAAGAGTCAACCAAGGTAGAGAAGCTGTAATTCTACTAATGTGTTGCCAAGTGTTGACGCTACTACAAAACTCTCCAAAATTTTTGCCTACGCTCAATTTCGTAGCCTTCCTTACTCTTGTACATTATTGTCACAAACATTGAACTCATTCCATGTCTTTTCTTGAGGAGTTTTGGTCCCTTGTGTAAGATAGGAAAAATGTCGTCTTTTTCACATGTTAACTGTCACACAATGTGTTTAAGCCTATTCTGGTGGTTTCAAGGGGCTATCTTTGTGTAAATGAGTTAATATAACCATGTAAACATCTGTCATAATCAAATCCAAAGTTTTAAGTATTGTCACACATGTGTCGTCATGGTCATCACAAAGTGTATATTTAGTGTCGCACTTGTTGTAAATTGTTGTAAAGATGTCACACTAATAGAAATGCATTTTTTATGTGTCTTGGATGATCTATGTTGTTGTGTAATAAAAAAATTCTAAAGTGTGTAATCACAATCAAAGTCTTATCATTTTTCACCTCATCCTCAATGATCCCAAACTTAGATAATTTCTGAAAAGCTTCCCGACCAAGCAATCTAGCTTTAGTCAGCCTCCTTAAACTATTCATTGCGCAATCTCGGTCCTCTAGCTGTGACCTTGCCTCTTTACATTGCACAATGTGTAGCTCTCGCATCTTAGGACTGCTTCACTGCACAATTACATTACTCAAGCCTCGACCTTGGTTCCAAGAATTGCATAATCCATCTACCCAGCCTGGCCTCAACTACGCATTGCACAATCTCTATCCTAAAGCTGATTCTTTGAGCCCCTAATTTGTGTAACTTCATAGCGGCCCAACCTCCTCTATCTCCTAGAAATGCGTAATGTGCTAATTCAGTGTTGATCCCCTCATCCTGTCACATTGACCTCCACAATTGAACAAATTTCTCCCTCAGCCCATCCTAGACTACACATTACGCAGTCTCAAGGCTCAAGGTTCACCCCTAATTTCTTGAATTTCACAATTCTGCAATCACTGAGACCCTCTCATAGCTTATTGCCCAGTTTGGGCTCAGCCAATGGATCAGGCTGAAGTTATCTCATCATGAGTGAATTGTAGATACAAGTATCTTATCATATCATGGCGAGATGATGGAGAAGGATATGAAGAAGGAGAAAATGTTGAAAGACATCTTTGTAGCTGAATATGCAAGATGATCGACTGAGAGAAATAAATTGGACACTAGTTTGCGATCACAACTTAAGACTTGAGATCATTGAGGCTTCCTTATCACCAAGCCATGCAGAGGTGGAAAGGAAAGCATTCTCAAGCAAACACTTAGCACACAGAAGCAATAGTTGCCTGACATTTACACATCATCAAGAAGTTTGTGCCAATAGTGTCATGTCATGAGTTGTTACATGCCACACCATTATGGTGGATTATGTAATTCATGTTTCAAAAATGTATTGTAAAGTGAAAGTCCAAATGACATGTATGGAATATGAAGAGTCATGTAAAGTTGAAAAGTCATAGCAAGTCAACTAGTCATGAGGGTAGATGAAGAGTCACAAGGAAGGTTAAGCATCACCTCCTTGTTGTTATATGTACACCCTCATTGTGAGAGCAAGGGAATTTTTGTTCGGTAGAATTAATTTCTTAATAAAAACAACTAATCACTTGAACATTAATTATCAACCCGAGGAGCGTCTTTTCATTTCAAAGCAATCAGAAAAATATATGCATAACAATACCAACAACTAAAACTGGTTCTATATGATTGTGTTCTATACTATCAAGCTCATTTAATAAGAAATAAAATGTAAGGATTGAATAATAAAACTAAAATTAAAAAGAAGAAAGTAAATGATAGGAAAAACAATTATGCTAATCACACAACTTGAATCATTGCTAAATTAAATCATACATTGCTGAATTGGAAATTTAATCTATTGAACCCAACATAATTCAAATGATAATCTAGAGAAATAAATAAAATGAAATCTAGAAGTTGCATGAAATAAAAAATTATGGAAAATGCAACAACTTAACAAATTACTTTATTAAAATGGAAATTTATTTTAAAGAACAACGATTGAAATTTAAAGAAACAAGCACACAGCTAAACTACTGTAGGTGTCCAAGGAAGCACCTCATCTAAGGTAGTGGGGCCAACTACTCAAGACTCAGTTTCGCTTTGAGAAATAACTCAGATTAGATTACAAATAATAGATGTAGAACTCAATGGATATCTTCCTTGATTAAAACATATGAGAGAAATAATTATAGCATAATGAAGCTCTTAGCTTTTCCTCAAATTCAGCAATTGTTTATCTCCCATCTCTCATCTCTTATCTCTTATCTCTTCTTCTACATCCTATCTAAGAATTGTCCATCTCTTATTTGCTAATTATCTCTCATTATTCCCCCATTATCCTCTTTTCTCTTTGATCTTTGTTTATTCAATTTGGTATTGCAATTGGAAGAATTTGGAAAATGATCGCAACAACAAATCTAAGAAAATCATTTTCGAAGAGCCTTTCATTTCTCTTAATACATGCCAAATTTTGGAAAACTACTCATTACAAAACTACTTCAGTATGTTTTGGAGAAAACCCATGTTTCAGATTTTCTAGATTCTCCTTCATTTGTACGAAATGTCCAATGAAAAACTGTCACTTCTTATTCCAATGGATTTCTTTGTTGGAATATTTAATTATGAGCTGGAGATCAAGTTTACAATCTGGAAAAGGTCTTGGAGGCTAAAATCATGCATAATAATCATCAATTTATTAAAAATAATGGAGAACAAGTATTATTTACTCACAAGAGCATAAATAACCATAAAATGGAATTATATGATATATTATGATAAATAACATGATAAAGAATGGTAGAAACAGATGAAATAGATATTAAAAAGTGATAATAATAATGACAAATAAGTGGCCCAACATACCCCTAAACTGAATATGTTGCATGTCCTCATGCAACCCAAGTATATGTATCAACCAAGCTATAATACAAAAATGTTCTTCCCAACACATGAAATTGATGGAACAAATGATTTCTTCCTCAAATAATGAATATTCAATTTTAGCAATGTCGACGAAGGCGTAATAATTTTCACATTGACTTTCAACTACATGTATATGAAGTTGTAGCAAAATATAATATAAGTAACATAAAACTTCATTAACCATTTTCTCAAAAACTACAAACCAAATTTACTGAAATTTTGCAAGCAGATTTGTACTATATTAATTCTTCTCTATTCTAAAAATTAGATCGTTTTGATGCACAGATCATGAGATATAAGAAAAATGGCTGTAGGTGATAGTGCATGATTTATGAAATTTTACAAACTAATTTAACTTGAAATTTTCTGGGTTTGTGTATTTTAATGATACCTCTTTGTTGTCAAAAAATCACAAGAATTCAGTTCATAGTTTTAAAGATATGCACAAATCAATTTCTGCCCTGTATAAAAATGAAATTGTATGCCTTAAATGAGAAAGAAAGTGGAAAACATCCAACCTGTGTAGCAATTCCTCCCCCAAACTGGATAATTAGCATGCCCACATGCAATATTAGAAAACAAATTGAGGTGGTTGCCACAATCATTATTTGTTGGGTAGCAGAAGCCCCACGCAATGGTCATGGGGTACAAAGCCTGAAATTTTGGGTAAAGATAGGGTAAAGACTCTGCAGGATGCGCGGAGCACAAATCGTAATAATTTGAGTCGAAGGGTAGTCTGCCCAAAAATGATGTAAAGAAATATAAGTTGAGTCGGCCCGCCCATGGATCACAGTCCATGGAAATGTATAAATAGAGCGAGGCTCTATGGGTAGAGGTAGCTTAGTTTTGGTGTGTAATTTTGGATCTGATATGTAGTGGGTTTTTGAGAAGGAAAGTGTGGGAAGCGTCTGTAAGTCTGAGTCAAGGGTTTGGGTAGTGGATAGAGGTTCTGTAGTTGTGTGTGCAAAGGTCTAGAAGAGTCTGCAGCTGGGTGCGCGGGCCCCTGCAGCTGAGTGCGCAGGGAGGATCTGGATGTAGTGGTGAAGAAGTTGAATAAAGCTAAGTTGTTTCTGAATTTCTGTGTTAAATCTGAATAATTGTGTATCTGGTTTTTGTATGTTTATTGCAACTGTTTGATCTATGCACATCTGCTTATAAATACTTGAATCTGTGGCTATTCTAAGTGCGCGAAGTAGTTAACTTTGATAAATGTTTTCTTAAAGATCAAAATAAGTAGATTGAGTACATAAAAAGCACAATAATAAGTAGTAAGGATTATTCTGGGTTCAAATCTGTGCGAAACAGAGCAGTGCGAAGCTATGGAACAATGTGCGAAACCTCTAGACCACATCTAGACATCCCAAGGGTGCAGAAACCTAGTTCCAACACCCTCCCCTGCTACTTCAGATGAGACCTCAGTCCACGCTCTACGGGCTGTTGCCAAAAGAGCCGGTAGTTGCGGGATTTGTTTGGCTAAATAATTTTTCCGAACCTGGGTTAGGCCCATACAAGCCAACATTGTTGAAATATATGCTTAGTGTAAAACAACATGGAATACGGGAGGTGCTGAGAATGAATAAGGAGATCTATGGATGATAAAGAATATTAATGGCATGGTCATGATAAAGAAATGAATTAAAGTAACACTCCTCCAAATTGAAAGCTTCTATGTCTTTGAAAAAATGGGAAGTGGTAAAGATGTGGAATAAATGAAGATAAATAATTCTCAATGGATTTTCATGAAATTCTCCTAAACTTTTAATAAATTAGAAAATTATGTTATTTTACCTAAATTTTTACCTCTGAAAAAATGTGGAATGACATGTATGGACTGACATTTGTTGAAGTTGATGTAGGCTAAGCTGATGCTGAAAGTGATGCAAAAGGTGGAAGCCATGCAAGCACATCATGTTTGAACAATTGTTTGCATTCACGTGTTGCTCGAGCCTCTTCTGTTAGTTGCAATAGTTTGGGCTCACTGCGAATAGAGTTGCCCCCCATACTTGTTGTTCTCTTTTAAACAATTCACTATTCTGTATGCAATTTTCTTGAATCTGCAGTTTTAGTTTTGAACAACAACAAATAAGCCACATGCAAAGATTTCAATCAGAAAAAACTTTTGTATAAATGCAATAATAATATTTTTTCAAATCAGCAAGTTATGGTGGAGTTTGGTAATTATTACGCATTCTATCTCATAGTGCATACCTTCCCCCCTCTAATTAGGAAAGGGCGTCCATGACCATAAAGCATAGGAAAAAGGGAAAGGACGTTGATGATTCATAAATGCGGTAGGATAACAGTCAGCGGCATAAATATGGCAAAAAAATGGTCAAAGTAGTACAAGTCACAAAGCTTTGAAATGCCCGTAAAATAAAATAGAGATTTAGATCATTAGTAAATATATATTTACCTTAGGTGGAAAAATATGATGAAATCATGACCAGTAATAAATATTAATGACTACCCATAAAGTGATTGGACAATAATGATATAATGCATATAAGATATAGGTTACCATGCATGTTGACTAATCGAATTAGAAATGTTGTTCAAATGGTAAATTTTCCTTTAGAAATGAATCAATAGGGGGTAATAGGATAGAGAGTATTTGGCAGTGAAACATACTACTTCAATACCACAAGCAGAGCCATTGCTGTCAACAGGCGTTCATAGCCTCGACACAATGGTTTTTTAACCCCACAAATACGTCAGAGTCCTGCTTTTAGTATTTAGATGATTCCCATTTTCTTGCTATAAAGAGACCACTAAGCTGGCGTGGTAACCAGATAATTATAGTACTATTCACCAGGATATAATAGAGTTATCTGGTTGGCTTATGATGAGAGCCCCTATCCTTCTAACAGTTTTAACTATCAAGAAGGACATTACCTTGGTGTGGTGGTCATAATGGAATGTCACCTGTTACATCCTTATGATCATGGTAGGGTGGCTCGTACTGAGACCCCCTATCTTCTTTAAGACAATCTTTGTTGCATTTTCATATTTCTATAGTTTCATAGTTTAATGCTTTAATTGTAAAAAGAGGGAGGTTCATTTACTCCTTAAGAGTCAGGGATGGTGTAAGAAGTAAAAAAAATTCCAATGAAAGTTATGCTTTTACCTCCATATCATTACATCAAAAAGATTTATCTATTTGAAAGAGTAAAAAATAAACTAGCATGGTATTAGAATAATAAATCATTTTATGATGTGTCCAAAGGGAAGATATTCAACCAGTCATTATATAGGTGCACCATGTCAGTTTCAGAATAAAGATGACCATCAAAAGATTTTATAAGTCATAATGGTATTAATATTACTGTTTTTCTTTATCTTAGGCACAAATCCAACCAGATGGTTATTGATTCAAAACATAAAAGAGATTTTTTTTGGAAAAATCATTGGCGACGAAATAGTAAAGGGAAATTACAGTTATTCCTATAAAAACGTAAAAAGTGTTGCTCAATTGATTGAACAAAAATCATTCAATCGATTGAATAGAAAAATCGAAAAAAAAAACACGCAAAAGTGTTGTTCAATCGATTGAACAACAATTGTTCAATCGTTTGAACAACAAAAGTAAAAAACGCAAAAGTGTTGTTCAGTCGATTGAACAAGAATCATTCAATCATTTGAACAACAAAAGTCAAAAACACAAAAGTATTGTTCAATTGATTGAATAGCAATCATTCAATCATTTGAACAGAAAAAATAAAAGAACACAAAAGTGTTGTTCAATTTATTGAACATCAATCATTCAATTATTTGAACAACAAAATCGAAAAGAAAAACACGCAAGAGTGTTCTTCAATCGATTGAACAACAACCATTCAATCGTTTGAATAACAAAATTCAAAAATGCAAAAGTGTTGTTCAATCAATTGAGCAACAATCGTTCAATTGTTTGAACAACAAAAATAAAAAATGCAAAAGTGTCGTTTAATTGATTTAACATCAATCGTTTGAACATCAAAATAAAAAAGAAAAACAGGCAAAAGTGTTGTTCAATCGATTGAACAACAATCTTTCAATCATTTGAACAACAATCGTTCAATCATTTGAACAATAAAAGTCAAAAACACAAAAGTGTTGTTCAATCGATTGAAAAACAAGTGTTCAATTGTTTGAACAACAAAAGTCAAAAAACGCAAAAGTGAATCGTTCAATCATTTGAATAGCAAAAATTTAAAAACGCAAAAGTATTGTTCAATCGATTGAACAACAATCATTCAATCGTTTGAACAACAATCATTCAATTGTTTGAATAACAAAATCGAAAAGAAAAACACGCAAAAGTGTTGTTCAAGCGATTGAACAACAATCATTTAAACATCAAAAGTCAAAAACAGTAAAGTGTTGTTCAATCGATTGAATAACAATCGTTCAATCGTTTGAACAACAAAAATAATAAAATGAAAAAGTGTTGTTCAATGGATTGAACAATAATCGTTCAAATGATTGAACAACAAACAAACAAAAAGTGTTATTCAATTGATTGAACAACAATCATTCAAATGATTGAACAACAAACACACAAAAAGTGTTGTTCAATCGATTAAATAACAATCATTTGACAACAAAAATAAAAAAATGCAAAAGTGTTGTTCAATTGATTGAACAACAATCGTTAAAATGATTGAACAACCAACACGCAAAAAATGTTGTTCAATTGATTGAACAACAATCGTTCAAATGATTGAATAGAAAACATGCAAAAAGTGTTGTTCAATCAATTGAACAACAACAACAATCGTTCAATCATTTGAACAACAAAATAAAAAAATGCAAAAGTGTTGTTTAATCGATTAAACAACAATCATTCAAATGATTGAACAACAAACACACAAAAAGTGTTGTTCCAATTGATTGAACAAGAAACACACAAAAGTGTTGTTCAATCGATTGAACAACAATCGTTTGAATATCAAAAATAAAAAAACACAAAATTGTTGTTCAATCGATTGAACGACAATCATTTAAATGGTTGAACATCAACCGTTCAAATGATTGAATAACAAACACACAAAAAGCGTTGTTCAATCGATTGAACAACAATCATTCAATCATTTAAACATAAAAAAATAAAATAATGCAAAAGTGTTGTTCAATCGATTGAACATCAATTGTTCAAATGATTGAACAATAAATATGCAAAAAGTTTTGTTCAATTGATTGAACAACAATCATTCAATTGATTGAACAACAAAACACACAAAGTGTTGTTCAATTGATTGAACAACAACACACATACAAAATATTTGTTGTTCAATTGATTGAACAATAATCATTCAATCGATTGAACAACAACACACATACAAAATAAGTGTTGTTCAATTGATTGAACAACAATCGTTCAATTGATTGAACAACAATACACACACAAAAATAAGTGTTGTTTAATTAATTGAACAACAATTGTTCAATCTATTGAACAACACTTACTAAACACACCCAAAGACAAATCAGATTTGTTCATTTTACTGAACAATCGCTGTTCATTCGTTGAATAGAAACTACAACTTTGGAGGAAGAAACACTTGAAACAAAAAAACATAAGAGAAATCATAAAAGAAACAACATTTTATTTAAAAACAATAAATAAATAAATAAATAAATTTACAACAGCTATGATGTTATTTCCTAAGAGAATATCAATTTGTCAATGGAAAAAAAAATGATCTCTTGGAAAAATGCTTTGGTAGCAGTGACATGAATCTTCAAATGGAAATCAATTCTCCATTTCTTATGTTATGGATCCTTCAGTAATGAATTGGATGAAATGCCATTGTTTCATTAAAATTTCTTTCAAGAATCACTCGTTCATAAATTGATTTTCTTTATTCTCCTAGGACCTGCAAAAAATGGGTGTCTACCTACAATAAAACATTAAATCATGGAGAAAAAGAGGTGATCGGGCTCCCCTAATCCAAGAATTATGCAAAAAAATTAATAAATAGTTACTAAAATAAATCCATGGAAAAAAATAACAAAGTAAAACACCGAAGAATTTCTCATAAAGTAAAATTAATTTATTACTTGCGGGAAAGCAATGGCCAATCATGCTAACCTGTAGTGTTTTAATCATAACTTCTTTGTTTTCCATCCGCTTTGAGTGATTCCAAAGCCAAATGAAAGTGAATTCAAAGGGATATCTCTAATAGAAACAAGTTTTAAAAATTTCATGAGATGATATGTCAATTTTACTTAGAATGACATGCATAATAGAGTCATTTTTGATTTGCCACCTTAGACCAACACTGGATATTTTAAACATGATTTTTTCATTTGATGACGGATTCAAATTATAAAAATTGGAGATTAAAATAAATTCACTTATATATCTACAATAGAAACAAGTTTTGAAGACAAGAAGAATTGATGGGTCAAATACGCAAGTGAACAACTGGAAAAACAAAGTTTTAAAAGTGCAGATTTAAGATAGATAGTCAGTATTTTGGTTATAACTTTCTCATTCGATATCGAAATTGAGTGATTAAAATTGCCTTATAAACTAGATTCACAGGGGAATATACCATAGAAATAGGTTTTAAAAGTATAGTCATTTATGCCTCAAAAAACAGACTATCCCAACTCTGTTCCTAAGCTGCCTACTAGACACCCTATCAATGTTTTGGTTATAACTTTTTTCATTTCAAATCCAAATGGAGTGATTCAAATTAGGTTGGAAAGCAGACATAAGGGGATACTTAGGATATAAATAATATTCCCTTTTGGTCCCACAAAACATGACTGTATCGACTGTGTTTTCAGAGCTTTCAACAAGCCCACATGCCAAAAAATATGATATTCGAGCAATTTTTCCAAATTGGTGATAAAAATGAATATGAGTGTTTTTAGAACCGTTATTTTAAATATAATACATCTACATACACAAATAAATTAAAACATTCATCACCGATGTTGATTTCCACAACGTGTTGCAACAAAAACAACTATTTTTACATAAAAAATGTATTTATTTACGTCCTTATTATTTTATTTTTTACACTAAACTACTCCGATTTGAAAAATGAATATTCTTACGTATAAGAGTACTTCTAGTGGAGCCATTTTCGAAATAAGGCCTCAATTATGTACATACCCAAATTTGAAAAATGCATGTTAATAAATATTAGGGTATGAGAAGCCAACTTCCCTTGAAAAGATGGTGTCAAAAATTGTTGAAGTATGGAGTGATGCTGCAAAAAAATGATGGAGTGAAAACAATATTCAATATATCCTTTACCTTCTTGATTTCTCATAGCCATCATATCATGAAGTTCTTGAGTTTTTAAAATGGGTTGTTAATGCAGGCTAGAAGAAACCTCATTTTCTTCCATAACTTCTACAATTTTTGGATTTGAAACATTCACAATCTCAATATAAGTTTTCTGCAATGGTGCATGTGAGATAGAATGGGTGGGAAGGGTAGGTAAATTTTGTAGTTCAACGCTGTAAGCATGTTGTACTGGTTTATTACTGTGAGGGTGTGGAATGAGTTGAGCAGGAAATTGAGTAGGGCATGGAGAATTTTTATGATGTAATTGATTGGGTTGTGTGGATGATTTTGATAGGCAAGCAAGATGTTGTGGAAGAGCTGGTGAAGAATATGGATGATGTGTTTGTGCTACAAGATGAGGGAGAGTAGTCATGCAATCATAAGATGAATCATGCCAAACATGTAGACAAGATTGGTGGGGGTTATATTGAGATTGACATGGCTGCCCTAACACATGAGTATTTCATAATGGATTATGCAAGTAAGAAAATGGAGAGGAAGTGTTTTGAACCATACATGTAGGCCCCAATTTCCATGGTTTTGACCTTGTTGCAGCTTCCCCATCTCTTTGATAAGCTACTTCCATCTTAAATAAGGAAGAGTGACTATCTATGGGATGCTCCTTTTGACAATGAGAGAAAAACAAGTTCAATTTCTTGATTTTTCTGAACTTTTAAAACATCCAATTGTGAATTTAAAGAGCTAATAATTTCAACATTAAAATGTTCAAATAAATCATCGATTTCAACTCCTATATCTCTTGTTCTTGTAGTAGATTTGGAAAAAAAAAGAAGAAAATTCTCTAGAATTCTTACCAGCCTTGGAGATTCCTCTTGAATACCTTATATATATTTCACAAACATCATATAACTGAAAAACATCACCTTTTCCCATTAGATTTAATAGTTCTAAAAATTCATCTTTGGTTCCTTTAAGTTGGAGTGTTTTTAAGATCTCTTTTTCCAAATACTTATGCTTTGATTTTTTAAGGTTATATTGAAATCACTTTACATAGTCCTCCAAGCTTTGATCTTCCCCTTGTATCATACTGAAAATATCTTCACTAGCCTTGCAATAGTCTTGTTACTTCTTCAATAATACATTCTTCATGTCCTCCCATGTTTGGATGCAATTCCCACCAAGGCTCATAAACCATCGGAGAGCTGTTCCTTTTAAAGTAAGAGGAAAATTTTCAATCTTTGAACATTAGTACAATAATCATATCCTCTACAAAGTAGTTCAAACTCATAATGTATCTAGATCTTCATTTGCCAAACCATGAGAATTTGGTAGAGTAGATGGGGGAATGATGTGCAGTTTTTTCACTCCTAGATCTCTAATAAGGATTTCAAAATTAGCAATGTGAGTTATTTCTTACCATAATAGAAGATGTTCTTCATGTGTTTCTTTGAGGCTCCTCCTTCAAACTTTCCTATCAATTGGTTAGTGGAATGGGTGGTGCTTACATCACCACTTGAGTGGAATTATGAGATTTTTTTTTCAAAATTCTACTTCTAAAATTCCTACTTCTACCAATGCATGCAATATGACCTAAACCTGACTACTAAGGGTAGACCCATCGTTGGTTCCCCAGGATGCGCACGTAGATTCTTACTTTCCGTCTCTAATATCCAGCTCTCACGAAGTTAAGTATGTATCTGCAATCATATATTAGTGTGGTATTGCTATTTTACTGTCTCCCCGACAACAACGCCAAATGTTGCGTAAAATTAATTGCTTAATAAAAACAACTAATCACTTGAACATTAATTATCAACCCAAGGAGCGTCTTTTTATTTCAAGATAATCGGGAAAATATATGCATAATAATACCAACATCTAACATTGGTTCTATATGATTGTGTTCTATACTATCAAGCTTATTTAACAAGAAATAAAATGTAAGACTTGAATAATAAAACTAAAATTAAAAAGAAGAAAGTAAATGACAGGAAAAACAATTATGCTAATCACACAACTTGAATCATTGCTAAATTAAATCACACATTTCTGAATTGGAAATTTAATCTATTGCACTCAACATAATTCAAATGATAATCTAGATAAATAAATAAAATGAAATCTAGAAGTTGCACGAAATAACAAATCTGGAAAATGCAACAACTTAATAAATCATTTGATTAACATGGAAATTTAATTTAAAGAACAACGATTGAAATTCAAAGAAACAAGCACACAACTAAACTACTATAGGTGTTCAAGGCAACACATCGTTCAAGGTAGTGGGCCCAACTACCCAAGACTCAGTTCCACCTTGAGAAATAACTTAGATCATATTACAAACAACAGATGTAGAACTCAATGGATAGCTTCCTTGATTAAAACATAGGAGAGAAATACTTACAACATAATGAAGCGCTTAACTTTTCCTCAAATTCAATAATTGTTCATCTCCCAACTCTCATCTCTCATCTCTTCTTCTACATCCTATCTAAGAATTTTCCATCTTCTATCTGCTAATTATCTCTCATTATTCCCCCATTATCCTCCTTCCTCTTTGATCTCTGTTTTCATTTAAATACACAGAGGGCAAAGGGAAGTTACAACAAAGTTGATTACAAACTGTTTTCCATTATAAATTTGGATTTTACAAAACAAATTAATTAGCAAGACCATATCTGAAAGATATTTCTGTCAACATTCAGTAGGAATAAGTCGAATTTGGTATTGCAATTGGAATAATTTGGAAAATGGTCGCAACAACAAATCAGAGAAAATCGTCTTTGAAGAGCATTCTGTTTCTCTTAATATAGACCGAATTTTGAAAATATGCTTTGTACAAAACTAATTCGGTCCGTTTTGGAAAAAACCCATGTTTTAGATTTTCTAGATTCTCCTTCATTTGTTCGAAATGTCTAATGTAAAATGGTCACCTCTTATTCCAGCGAGTTTCTGAGTTGGAATACTTAATTATGAGTTGGAGATCAAATTTGCAATCTGGAAAAGATCTTGGAGGCTAAAATCATGAGTGATGTTATAACAAATTCATTAATAAACCATCATTGGTAAAATAATGCATAATAATCATCAATTTTTTCAAAATGAAGGAGAACAAGTATTATTTACTCATGAGAGCATAAATAACTATAAAATAGAATTATATGATAAATTTTGATAAATAACATAATAAAGAATGGTAGAAATGGATGAAATAGACGTTAAAAAGTGATAATAATAATGACAAATTAGTGGCCCAACACTTTTCACCTTGGGTCCTCCCGCAAGGCATTAGATAGATAAGTTAATTATTTTTAGGAGCAAGCACTGGCTCAAATGCTCCACTATTGGAGTTAGTGGTCTTCATTGTACACATGTGTCTTAGAACTTTTACTTAATACAATAAGCCTTATGGGCCAACATGTTCTTCATGCATGGATTATGGATATTTGTAAGACTACTTTGTGAATGTATGTAATTCATGTTTTCTTTCATATGTGCTAAAGTAGTTGAACTATTTTAGTTATTTTGGTACTTATCTTATTGAGAATGTGTTGTAATTTCTATTATCATTGTTGCATCCTCCTAGAATATTCTGTTGGATATTAGAAATATCTCCCTTGTTACATTGGTTGTAGTGATCATCACACCTTTGTGGAATATTCTACTTGATGTTGTACGGATCCTTCTTGTTTATCTGTGTCTCTATTAGGGTGGTACTACTACCTCTCTCCTAGAGGCTCACCTCCTCCCCCTCCATAGTTAAAGAATTTTGACACACATACAACCAAACACTCACCAAGAACACCATCCTTCTTTTTAAAGGCACATTTTCACTCCTCTCTCTTGCTGATAGTTAGAGCCAAGGCATATCTTTAAGATAATCGACAACCGAGCCATATTCCGGATGAGGCTCTTATCCCTAACGTTGTGGGGTCTAATTGGGACCACATATCAAGGATGTTGGTGGGTCCAGCACCATCAACAGAAACCCATGACCAAATGTACCTAGAAGTGCAAGGAGAGGCCACACAAGAGTTTCTTCCCAAACCGTAGCTAAGGAAAATAAGGGAGAATCTAGTCACCTCCTTGCTGAAAAACATGATGAAGCCCTTATGAAAGCACAAGGGATTAAAATTTATGAAAGGAGGACTAGAAGCCAACATAGAATTGTAGTAGAAGAGGAAGAAACAAAATAGAGATCATTACAAAGAAAAAAGGGAAAGCATAAGATAGAAACAGAGGATGAAGAAGCTGCGACCGAGCTTAGGGTTTATGGCAAAAAACCTCTCGCTCACCCTACTAATAAACTAAGACTAAATTTCAAAGATAGAATGAACCCTAAGCTAAAAGAAACAATTATTATTGATACAAAAGAGAAGACAATGCAAACTTCAAAGAGCAGAAAGAGACAAAGGAAAACATAGCATGTTGAAAAGAAGAAGGGAAAAACCATAGAAGCTAATAAAGGTACACAAAAATATGATAGAAGGGTGCCAAGGAGTCAGAATAAGCTAGACATCATTTCTCAGGCTGTAGAAGACATAGAAAAATGATCAATTTCAGAGTATTACACAAACCCTAGTTTTGTTGCATAAACCCTAATGGTCCCTCAACAGTTTGACCTATTGAGTTTAATCTTTAAGCAGTAAATTATTTTTGATATACTGTGGTCATATATCAAATATTTTTGTGGCCAATGGAGTATGATTCAATATGAAAAAGGAAAGCCTTGAAAGAAGCAAAGTTTACACAGTTTCAACATTATTTCCAAGTTCATGCATCAATTGACTACAAGGAAGGAATACGAGTTTTGGATCAAGATATCAAGCCTGTAAACAGTTCCAGCTCCTATTTTGCAACAACGAATTTGCTATTGTTCTAGGATACTAGTAGGAGATATGCACACCAATCTTATACTTTGTTTTCACCAATGATACATGCCATACTAGAGATCTGAGTAGCTAAGATGATAGGGTTATTATGATTTTTGTTAATTAAACTCTCAAATTATGTACATATTTTGTAATTATTGCTACCACACTTTAAGGAGCTTATCTCTATTGTATTTTTCCTATATATTACATGAGAAATATGGAAAAAAAGGTTGGTTTTGTAAAAAGGAATATTCATTGTCTCTGTGTTTTGAAGGCTTATTCATTTTAGTTTGCCAAGGTTAGTATATTATGATCAATGATATAAATATTCATGTGATAGTAAGTCTTAGTATGTATTCTCTGTATGTTTTATTTTTTCTTATTTTATAATATCATACAAATATATGTCTTTTGAGTATTTGAATAAGAATAACTAATTAATAATTCATCTCTGTTTTGAAGCTCTGAGTTTAGATTTAAAAGTATTCTCATTTTGATATTCTAAAACTACTCTAGGATTCGTTGTGTATGCCCTATTGTAATGGAATGTTCTCCTACTTTCTCTCTCCATCTATAGCAATGGAAAATGTATAGGATCTGTTATCCACCTTGCCTTTATCAATCCTAATCAAACAACTAGTTATCTTGGTAAATTAATCGAATCCCTATTAGCTTGACTCCATCATCCATTTAACTATTTCCCTCATGCCCAAGCAAACCCTACGACACACAACATATCTAAATATATAAACATTATGTAAGGTACAATCAGCTATTTTTTTCAATAATTATACTATCACATAGAGAGCCCTCTCTAGAGTGAAGGGGCTAGCCTTAAATCTATAAGTTGGAGTGCAAAGGTTACCTTGGAAACTTCTCTCCTACATCCAAGAGGATATTTCTAAGTGATAACATCCTTATCGATATCGATGGATGAGAATGTTGGAATAGAGCAGGCAGATTAGTATTTTAGATAGATTGAGATTGATCCGATACTAGATGATCATACTTATAACTCTTTTTGTTCAATGCACTTCTAAATTCTAGATACAAATATAGGTAGAGGACTAAGGTATTCCATAATGTATTTCTTGAAAGCATCCTCACCTTTGCCTTTTCAAGTTGAGCAACCTGAATCTACAATTTGAGGAAATTGACTCCTAGGGATCAATAACCAACATTTCACAGGGAGGCAAGAAACCAGTTCCAAGTTAGATAAGCTCAACGTGCTTTATTTATATTTCTTATCAATTTTATACTCAATCTAATCACCTAATCAAATTCAAGCATAGTTTAGGTATATATTTTGTTTTTCTGACAATGGTTATCGAAGTTTTAATCTTTGGAGATTCAAGGAGACTTAAAAGAGTGAGTGAGTACTCCAGAGTTATAGTCTTGGGTGAGGATTCCTTTCCCACGTGTAGAATCATTTAGTAAGTGTGATGTGTCCAAACTCATGCGACTCAAATTGTGTAGTCATTGTGTTGAGAGGTGCTCTCCAACCCAATATGGAAGATATTTTGTAATTGTAACATATCCCTTACCATCCCCAACACCTACTAAGGGTATAAGGAGGCATTTACTTTGATGACCAACCTTATGGAAATGGGGCCTAAATTTTTCAATATTTTTTGACTTCCTAAAAAATTAACACGGATGACATAAATGCGTTCCTCTCTTCGAGACCTTTCCAATGATATAAAGTTTGCCTCAAAAAGGCTCTCAAATCAAAATATATGGCATGCCACACAACACTTATGTGGTTCCCACGTGATGCTCACATGGGCATCCATGTCATTTCCAACATGGCAGGTGATGACCAGTTTATGACCGATGTTGCATTATATCAGTTGTCACCATGTTAACTCACCTCCTTTCTACCCTTAGTAGGGTTTAGTGATAGTAGGGAGTGTGTTACATTAATAAAACAAGCTGATTGGGTCAAATTACTTGAATATAAAAATTAAATTAAATTAATTACATTAATAATTATATTATAAGTAATTACAAGTAATAATTATATTACTATTAATTATAAGTAATAATTAAACTAATCTAGATCCATCTTAACTTCATATTTTACCAAGCACCAAGAGGGATCGATTATCTTAAGGTGAAAAACTCTTGTAGAGTGAAAATATATTTGATCCCTCTCTGTGCTTGGTATATTTGGAGCTAAGATGGATCTAGGCTGGTAGTTATAAACTCTAAATGATTTTGTTTCTCTAGAATTTGTTTAGATAACTTCAATCTATGAAGCCCTAATATATAAACGTTGGGTTTGTTTAAAACTTTCCAAAGAGAACATAATGTCATTTCCACCATTTACAAGATTCTTACTCCTCAACTAATTTTATATCAATAATGGATACAACAATTCCATATAAAACAAGATCTAGTTGAAATTGAACAAGGCCCATAGCATGGTGATGAAAGTTTCTAGGACATCCAAGAAGAGCCTATATTACCTTCATTTGAAGCCACCAATGGTTGACCTGGTAATAATGTTATTAGAACTGAATTAGTCATCGAACCAGTAGAACCCAACCCCGACTTGGGAACCAGCCAGAACAAGACTAGAACTAGTAAAAAAACTGGACCACAACAATGATCAACCAAACACACATAAAATATTGAAATTTTAAAGAAAAACATATATATTCATGTGCATCCATATGAATTTGAACCATTTATACACAAATAAGCAAATTTCCCCATTTATATAGCAAGGGTGCACATAACCAAAATAACAATGAGTGGAATCCATCTCTGAATTGAAAATACATAATAAAAAAACAAGCCATCATCAATATCACCCTATCATCAATATCAAAGTATTTACCTATATTAGGATCTTCATCATCAATATCACCCTCTAAGCATTAAAATAAGATAGAAAACACTTAGCATTTGAATTCAAGATTTTGTTTGAGTGATGGGTATATTTTTAGTAGGATTATGATAAAGGAGTGCAAAAAGCAATGCCACTAACACCAAGGTACATAGAGGGAAACATTAAAATCCCCCCAATCTTGAAATCCCAAAAAACTATTAAGTCTCTTGGATTTTGAGTGGGATCTAAAGTTATACTTTCCCCATATGAAATTGAATGAGTCCGGGACCACTCTAAAACATCCTAAGTCAATTCATGGTAGATTTAAAAATTTAAGTAAGAGAATGAAAATGAAAGATAAATGTGAATGTCACTTTTACTTTAATAATTTAACATTATCGTGAATTAAAGCAATAGTAAGGCCATATCCTTGAAGATTAGGCATTAGTAAGGAAATATGGTCAAATACTAGGTTTCTCTAGTCATAAATCATTACTTTAAAAAAAATGTGTTCAAAGGGTCCTTAATAACATTGTTCAAGCCCATCCAGTTCCAGGTACCATGCTAATTGGTTCAATGAAAAAAGGTCAGTTTGGTGTGAAACCGACTGGTTCCATACAAGAACCGGCCAAAAACAGTCTAGTTCACTATTGCGAGTGAGATCATCCTAGGGTCTTGGGTTGAAAACCCCAACAAAGCGGATGGAAAACAACAGTAAGAAATGCTTGGGCAAACAATCTAAATTCTTATGCTACTGAACTCTTGTGGTGCAGGTAAATTCTAAGTGCGGGCAAAAACAATTCCTCTAGCCCGAGAGAGTGGGTCTAGCCACAAACAAACAATCTATGGAAAATTTCCTTAAGCTAGAATCAAATAATAGGGTCTACCTCTTAGTACGCTATTATGCTTGGTGATGATCCTGCTTCCTTACTCCAGCTATCTTTCGTTTCCTTCCTTCGATTGAAAACCCCAACAAAGCGGATGGCAAACAACAGTAAGAAATGCTTGGGAAAACAATCTAAATTCTTATGCTACTGAACTCTTGTGGTGCAGGTAAATTCTAAGTGCGGACAAAAACAATTCCTCTAGCCCAAGAGAGTGGTTCTAGCCACAAAAAAACAATCTATGGAAAACATCCTTAAGCTAGAATCAAATAATAGGGTCTACCTCTTAGTACGCTATTATGCTTGGTGATGATCCTGCTTCCTTACTCCAACTATCTTTCGTTTCCTTCCTTCGATTACCTGAAACAAGAAAACAACAACAAACAACAAACATGGTAACATACAAATTGCATTCAACCTACTTAAAAGGTCATGGAACATTAATCCATAAAGATGTAAGATAACACTTCATGTAGGAAATCAATCAATAGTTGTATTCATATAAGTTCAGAAAGAGATTACAACCAATGCCTTCACGTTGTTGGTCTCGTCCGGGTTCCCACACTTCTGCTAGCATCTCATGGATAGCCCCAACAATGGAATTTTTAAGGCTTCTTCCCTTTAATCTCAAACCAAACCAAACACATAATTCTCCCTCAAACATAAACTAGAGAGCTACAAGCTATAGATGTCTTGCTGATTATTCAAACTCACTCCAAAACCAAAAAACTACTAACCAATTTTTCTTGGGAAAAAGAGAGGTTTATATAGCTTAGATG